>JABFFF010000041.1:0-222527 GCA_013623665.1 Fusarium sublunatum
GAAGAAGGGGGTGGGAGGGCCGGGAAAAAGAAGGAAGTAACCTAAGGGGAGAAGGAGAGAAGAGACGAGGGTGAGCGGAGGCAGTTGCCAGGCACAAGGACGACAGTGGTGGTTTTTTTCGGTGATCAAGCCGCGTCGGAAGAAGCACCTCAGTAGTGGAAGTGGAAGTGGCAGGCGGGAAGACGGGGAGAGACGAACGAGGTAGGTACGTGCTCCGTATTCGTGAGATACTTGTGCGATTTTGTACCTGATGGCGGGATGAGCAGCAGAGAGGTACAATCTGAGTTACGACCTGACGGAAGCAATGGAATGGTTCTGTGAAGAGGAAGGAGGGGTGCAACCCAGGGAGCGGTGGTGCTTGGTGCTTGGGTGTGCAGGGCTTGGTGGGGGAGGGGAAACCCGACAGGGTTTGCGTGAAGGCAAGGGCCCAAGGGGTACCTGCAAGGTGGGGGAGGGGAAAATTTTTGTTAACCTTTTTTTTTTTTTCTCTACTCTCTCGGCAGCCATATTCACAGCAAAAATTGCTCTCGAGTCGGACAAAGGCCGGCTGGTGATCAATGCCCAGCGCCAGCAATGCCTAACATAAGTTAGGATCCGTTGTTTACTATTGTTACTACGTAGTATCCTGGATGTATCGGAAGTAAAATCATGAAATTGCTGGTTGATGAGAGCCGTATAACAAGTTTAACAACCCAGAATGCTGAAACAAAAGTTTAAGGCTTCTCGACGATTCCTCATCATCAGGCCAGTATCACTGAATGGTAAGTTTGGCGGTCAAGTCTAGGGGGATATAACAACCATAAGATGATAGTCTACATGACTCAATCAATTAGCAAAACCTGCGTATGTGCAGTACCAAGGATAAGGCATGCAAGAATGCAACCTATAGCGCAGACACATTTTGCTGTATCCGCAATTTGTTGCAACAGATTGTGTGTTATGGATGTGTAGGTATAGATAAGTTTGACTCATCATGAAACACTTGTAAGCAGTTGATCATGGCGATTATGATTTATCAACCCCATGTCTTACGCGGCCGGTTTGCATGCATTCATGCATGCTTGTTAATGGATATCAGAAGCTAATCGTCAACGGTACCGCCGTGAAGAATTCACCTATTGGGCTACTGGTGTTCTCACAACTTCAACCTGGCCAAGACCACCAGAAACGTGCCGTGATGGGACTCACAGACTTGTCATGTCATGAAAGCCCCAGATAATATATGTAAGTCGGATGGAGTTGTGAGACCCCGGACATAGGCCTGGCCGAGGCTCGTACCATCAGAATACATGTTTGGCGCCAACAAAGCGACCCCGTTGACTGATGGTTGGTCTATGTTGTCCCTTACCCATTCATATTGCAGTGGTGTTTCGTAGGTAGATCTGAATGAAGCAGGAGATTCTAGGCATCCATCAAAGCCAATTCTTATTCCAAGCTCATTCCATCCTTCTTACCCCAGTATTGGGCCTGTCATCGTCGTAGCCAAGCATCCGCCGAGGGACGCTAGAATTCTTCACTATTGCCGGAGCGTATACACGTTGCCAACCACATTTTGGCCCAATGCTCACTCTATCCCCGCACTTTTCGCGCCGTGAACCCGGGCTGGCGTCGGGGGAAAGCGATCGAAAGGGAATCCGAGTGTTTTGTTCGATTCATTGTAACATCCTTTTACAGCCACCTGGACAGACATGGGTAAACCTCCGGTACCAGCCTGAACCTAAATGATCACGACAGATGCAAGATGTAGGTTGAGACGATGAAACAATCTCTCGGAGGCGTTTTTGTTAGGGCAATTCTGCGTGAGCAAGAAGCATGGTTCAGCATCAGGCAGCCATGATATGAGGTGCAATCGTTCGTATCTGGCATCATGCATGACGACTGCTGTTTCGCATGATGACTTTGTACACCTTCCAGCGAGGCATCCATATAATAAGCAGCTCCATTGCACGCCTATCAATAGTGCTATCAAATCATTCGACAAAAGTCTTGAAGTTACGGACAGAGAACTCTTCATGTAAAGACCACTGAGGTACGTTAGAAGCCGAGGTAGGTAATTCAGTGAACTGCCTATTTAGGAAATTCCCTCGAAGGACAAGGGAAACTAAGGTAGAGAGTCCCGTTGCCTGTCACATCTTACCAGGCTGGCTGGGGCTTTATGATCCGACATCACTAGTAATGTCTTGTTTCTTGCATCACGCCATCGCTGTTTCAACAGCGAGTGAGGATAATGGAGCTAATTCGAGTCTTGTCGTTGTACGATCTGGAGCCGTTTTGTCAGAGCCTTGAAATCAAGACTTCTTCTGTCGCTCCAAGTTATAGAGATAACCAACTCACACCACTATCCACGCCCTGCCTGCAGTACAGGACCTAATCGACTTTAACCACCCACCCTGCTCCGCTCAGATGCGATTACCCCCATGCGCCATGCCAGCCCCAGCCGCTCATATGTGCAGCTTTGTGCGACTCGCGGTTCCCCTGCATCAGTCCATATCTGCATAGAGGCGGAAGTTGATAGAGCGGAGAAGTTACACACTCTCCAGCTTCCCAAAAGATCCCGCGGACACAGCGGATTACAAGCCGAGATTACTATTCCGACAGCGAGCTCATCTCGATGAGTCTCTTGTGTCTGCTTACTGATTGTTGCGAATGAGCTTCTATCTCCCTACTCTGGCGCGAACCCCACTAGGTGTAGGCGTTGGCATTGATACCTAGGTAACTGAGGCTTCCCATGCGCCCGATATGGATCTCGCTTATGGATGGTCGACATGAATTCACGCATATCATGACAGGGTTGTCTCAGCCGGTCGTGGTCGTCTATCGAGCTCGACGGTTGAGGATCGCCTGCTCAGCTCGCTCGCCTGAAGAGCCCTGGTCCCAGCCACCAGGACCATATCTCTGAACATCCTGCAGAGTGCACGCAGCCTGTGTCTGCATCTGCACCCGTGTCATGCCTACCGTTGCTTCTGTTGTATCTCCTTGCCTGTGTCACACACCGTCTTGGCCTTATCCATCCACCTATACAATGCTGTGCCTCATTCTTCCCCAGCTCTCCATCCAATGTCTTGCATATTCTCCCCTCCAGGAATCGCTGACCGGCCGCTTCTTGGTCGCCGCGTCATCCAGCCTTTCCTACACTGATTGACCGGTTGTTGATAACATCGAGATGTTCACCGCTGTTTGTTCTAGCTTACTTGTCCTTCGATAAAATTGTGTGAGGCTTGCATTAGCCGGAGCCTGTTCGATACAAGCGTCTCCATCGTGGGATATGGTACAGCACTATACACAAAAACAAGCAACCAGCAAAGATCTACCGGCGACTCTCCGATGCGACTAGGTCTTTGAAATCGACTATGCCGCGAGTCAACTCTGGTGGGGTTTGTTCTCATAGGCATTCCTTTTTTTGATCCCATTGACACGAAGAGCGGTATTTCAAGATTCTCCTGACGTTGTCTTTTCACGTAGCCGCTCGAGGGAAACAAATCTGACCCAATCAGGCTCTATGCCGACTCTTGTCAGATATGTGATAACGTTGATGAGCTCACGACTGGGATTCTGGAGATGGCCCATCCAATCATAGTCTGCTCCCAAGTCCCATAACAACGTAACTTGATCGATACTCAATCGACTACCTACTCAAGTAAAGGACAACTCATGATTTCGATTAACAATATTAGTCGCTTGGCAAACTGGAATGTGGTATCTAATGCTAAACATGAAAAGAAACGAAAACTCTCTAGAAATCGTTCTAGTGGGTATCTATCTACCATAAACATAAACCATTCATGTAATCCATCTGAAAACGTCGCTCTACTCTAAGACAAACAAAGCAAAACTGACAAAAACAAGAAATCACAGCCTTCTAAACTCTCTCCTATCGGTTCACGTAGGCACTGTATATACAGTACAGTACGTCGACGCACCATCTCAATAGCCGCTTCTTTCGGCAACTTGGCTCGTCTCGGGCCGTTCCGACCCTCTCTCACTTGATTGTTCGTGGATGGTTGATCCCCCTTCACACCTGAAAGTCGATCTTTCTCCACTCACTGAAACTGTAATCGAATGATGGAAAACAGCATGTTCTGCAGCACGTGCAGCATAACTGTCACGCACGTTGGCATCAGCTCTGGCCAGACAGCCAAGTCCAACTTTCCCTCCAAACCAACGTCGATTTGGAAGCAGATACGGATGAGACCCCGCACAACAAGACTGGCGACCAACTCGCATGCCCACGTTACCGAAGAGGCCCAGAAGGTGAGCTTAAAGTCGTAGGGCTCGCCCTCGGTATCAAAAGCAAAGTAGGGATAGACGTCTTTGTTGGCGCCAAAGTGTAGCACCAGGATGCTCCCGAGGAATGCCACCATGGATACGTTCTCAGCCAGGAACCGGATGAAGACGTTGCGGGTCTGAAGTTTCTGATATGATCCAAAGCTCTGCGAGTTCAGGCCCAAAAGCAACAGGGTCTTGTGGAACCAGGAGGTCATCATGATGGGTGTGATGACCACCAGACCTGTCGAGGACATGATCTGAAGCGTGATG
Source organism: Fusarium sublunatum (assembly GCA_013623665.1). NCBI lineage: Eukaryota > Fungi > Ascomycota > Sordariomycetes > Hypocreales > Nectriaceae > Fusarium > Fusarium sublunatum. Next base: position 4,537 of record JABFFF010000041.1, read on the forward strand.
AACTGTGTTGGTGAGCGTAGACGTGCGTATAGCGCACGAACGTACGTCTGGTAGGTCAACATGAAGTAACTAAGTTCGGGGTCAGCAGAAGCTCTTGGCACGAAAGCAAAGACATATCTGATCATGGAGACTTACAGTTTGAAGACCCAGCTTAGGGGGTAGCTCCCAACACGTTCGCCCTCGCGAATTCCCAACACCCAGCCGCTCAAGGCATCTAGTAGATGCACCGTGGCAACCCATCCATATACATAGACGACTGTTTCCAAGTTGTTGTGCGGTAGGGTTCGCAGATAGATCTCGGCATACGCCTCTCCAATCACATATGCCATGAGGCCGATGAAGAGGGCGACGCAGAACCATAAGAAACGCACAAAGCTCGCTGGTAGCCAGCGGCGGCGCATCCTAACGCCCTGTGATCGCAACTCCGGCTCGACTTGAAGTACATCTGTATCGAGCATGTCTGCAGTAACATTGCGACGTCGCCGGTCCCTACCACTGAACGTCTCTGGCTCTCCGGTCCACCAGGATGTGGTGAAGAGGCGCTGGGTTTCAGATAGAGAGTGACGCAGGCCAATGTGTCGTTCGTTGGTGGTCAGAATTATAAAGGCGATTAAGACAGGCATGGCCATAATGATAAATGTCCAAGAGACCCAGGCCGTATTATGGACAGTGAGAAAACGCGTCTCTTCGTTGAAATAGAGGGGTATGGGAATGGCGATGGATATAATGGCGATGAGTGAGACTGTAAGTGGGAAACCGAGTGACTGTGGCCACCAGTTGAGTCTGTAAAGGTTAAAGACCTTTGTGATCCAGATGAGGGCAGTAATGTTGTAAAAGCCATAGTAGACGAAGAGAAAGAACCAAAAGTTGACTTGGACTCGCGATGCTCCGTGACCAGGCGCCTTATGTCCGTCTGAGGGCCCATCTCCATCTCCATCGTCAACATCATCGTCGGGAAATGTATACTGAGGGAAGGGTATCGAGCACCATGCCACAGCCTACACCAGTGTTAGTCGAGTATCCTCGTAAGCAGTGCAGTTTAACCGCGTACCATAAAGGCTGGCATCAACACCAGAAAGCCATATCGACACCACCATTTATCAACAACCCGCTTCACCGCCGACTGCCTGGGATCAACCCAGATATCCAAAACCCACCGCTGCCAGACGCGCTGCCACCAGCTCCTATCATCCTCAAGCTCATCATCACTATCGCTTGCATCATTGTCGCCGCCGTCCGGAGCAAAGGCTCCGTATCCGAGAATGTGCACGCTGCCGCGGTTGTCTATAGGGTTGTTGGAGAAGAGGCCGAGTTGGCTGCGCCGACGAGATACGGCGCTGGGGCGCGGAGGGACAGCGCGGAAGCGGCCAAGTAGAGGAGCCGAGTCGTTTGGACGGGCGTGCGACTCGGTGCCCTGCGTGAACTGGAAGAAGCTGGGCATGGGATGAAGGAAGGGAGTCGGTGTAGTCGAGATGTGGTGTCGAGCTACATTGAAAGGCGTCAAGATTATATAGAGTCGCGTATTATGGATGTATCGTAGCTCGGTGGTGTGGTCCTCGATTTCAAGTTAATGAACGTGATACCCAAAGAATTAGCAAGACGGTTATGCTGAAATGTTAATATCGTGAACGTGAAAGTGGTTGTTGTTTTGTCTGCGCATTGCCATCTCGATTGCCAAGAAAACAAGGGTCCAATTTCCCTGGCATGATGCGCGCCCCGTACTGTAGGCAAGTCACTGGCTTCAGTGGAGTGCATAGGCGGGCAGGATTGGGGAATTAGGCAGCGGTCAGCACGGGGTCGTTGGGGACATTATTCGGGGCCAATTTTGAAGGCAGTCGCAGGGTCCTGTCTCTGTTGTTCTATACTCCCTTGACTTGGATATTCCATGCCATGGATGGGTTCCATACCCCTTAAACAAGCAAGTCTCGGCATTGATATAGATTCATTGACAAGTCAAAGATTGGCTCCATTATATTCATAGTGATATTACAGATATACAACTTGGTTGTGGTCGAAAATTAACTCCAATCTCAACTCATCATCCTCTTTACTCCGAAGTCGTACTCAAACTCTCTACTAATGAAGCGTCGTCCTTTTCATTTACGAGCACTCCCCCAGTAATATCGTCTGAAAATGCGACCGTCTTTGCTGAAGCATGTTTTGCTGATGGTTCTACCAAGTCGCCACTCCATGGCTTGCATTCTTGGACGTGCTCACCGCATCGTAGACACGTCCAGCCCTCACCTTCCTCCCTCTCCAAGCGGGTAGCCAAGCAGACGAAGCAGTATACGCAACCGCACGGGATTGTTTCATATGGGTTGGTTATGTCTGTTTGTGCTGAGCCGATAACGCCGCTGGATGCTGCTGCTGCCATAACCTCATTCTCCGAGGTTGCGGTATTCTGATCCTGATAGCAAATTGCGCACGTTCTCTCTGGGAGAAATGCGTATTCGCCATTCGCCTTGCTCTCCTCCTGCGGTCCTGTTCTGATGATATCCTTGGTTTTTCGCCATGTCCGGGTGAGCCAACGCCGCCACCGCTGAATGCCAATCAAAGGTAGCACGAAGAGTAGGAACTCTGTGAAGGCATGCCAGACAAGCTGTCGATTCAGGTACTCAAATGAGACCTCTCTGCTGACTTGACTTGTTGGTGGTGCAAGTCTCATTCGTAGGACCCTGTCGAGAAGCGTTCTGTATCGTCCATGCAATAAGAAGACGAGGAATGAAACACAGGCTGCTGCCGAATGCACGGTCGAGAGGGCAGATGTCAGCTTTGAAAGCCGCTTCAATCGGGGACTCGGCTCGTCGTATCCATCATCATGTTCCAGAAGCCAATCCTCCCATCTCGTCCAAGCGTAATTTCCAAACACCGTCACCAATCCGTATAGTGACTTTTGTATCTTCGAAGGTGCTTTCATGATAGGTCCCTCGTTTCTGGCGTCGGTGTATTTGAGGTTTTGAAGCGCCGCACCGTATGTCGCATCATGATCCCAGACAGTGAGCTTAAAGAGAACCGCCCTGAGCGCCAGCATAATTTCAGCCGACCAGTCATCGTGCGAATGTCCCCCACCAAAGTATTTAAGACCTTCGTGGACTTGCTCTTTCAGGATATCCAACAGTTCTACATCAAGCAGCTCGGCGTCGACTTGTCCTACACGAAACGCAGGGCGCGTGCCCTCCCTCGCAGATATAACATCCCAGGCGGATCCGATGCGATTCAAGGGGTATGGCAAGCGCTCGAGGTTGGCTCTAGCTTGGGAGGACTGCCGCTGTGCAGCGATGCGAGCAGCTGCTTCGGCCTCGCGGGCCTGACGGCGCGCGGCAACGCGGCGCTGTGCTTGGACAAAGCTGGAGTCGGTCATTTGACAGTGTGCGTGTGCGTAAGCATCAGAACGATCGGCCGCTCGTCAATCGATCGGTCGGTTGGCAATTGATTGAGATTTGTTGGCAATATTGAGAGATGAGGACGGGGCATGGAGAAGCAAGGAGGAAAGCAACGCGCATCTGGGGTAGGCAGACCCATGACGACTAAGGCTGGGCGTTTGTCCAACCGAGGCCGAGGTGCTGGCTTATCGGTAACCTTGCCGTGCCTGCCTTAAGGCTAGGGGCTGCTTATTTTCACGCGCCTGTCTGAGGTAGGTGCCTCGGGTGTCAGCCGGACGCTATCCACCTTTAGTCAAAATCATATAACAATACTTGGTATATATTTTGAGGAGTGTTGAACTATGGTAAACTGAGTTGAATTTTATGCTTTGAGATACAAGGTACGTTAGGTAGTATATATTGTATTCAAGAAACTTGCATAAGATAGACGTTCCATTCCATTGAACGAGCTACTTGTAGGTACCTCGTCTCATTCAAGGCACCTGTACCTGTGCAGGGGGGTGCCCCGGTTCCCTCCTGCTCTTTCCCTCTCCCCCACGATTCCCATCGCCGAGTCCGCTTGACCCAATAAGAACTAGGCCACCCAGTTCTTAAAGTGACTGTCAACACGATGGGAAGGAATGCAAGTGCTGCTCAACTACCGTATTTCTTGTAACATCATGGGCTAGAATTCAATCTTCTTCTATTCATTCTGGAACCTTTTGCCTACCTAACCAAAACTTTTCAGTCAACAACAACACGCTTGGGACCGTCACTACACCCCGAGAGCCTTGCGAATCGTCAGCGAACCAGCAACCGGGCTCTGGGGAAATCAGATCACACCCTTTCCCAAGTACCCTTGGCGGTGCCCGGTTTCGTGTTTGAATAGCAATCAAGGACGCTTTGACAAGTCCGATGGCCTGCATGCGGCCACTCAGTCCCAAAAGCCCGGACGTTGGGATAATGACGACTAACAGCATGGGTACTGGGTGACACCAAGAGTGATCCCTCAAAAGCAAGCAAGTATTGGATGTGTTTGCATCTCATGCTCTCTTACACGTCAGATTCTTTTGTTCTCACCTGCAGCACAACCGGTGACCAGGCACCTCCTCATCTGTGGGTACCCAAGCAAACAATCAGGACATCTACTGCGCAACAGTTTGAGACAAGATAGCTGTTTTTAGTAACTGTCAAGTCCCGAGATAGACGGTAGACGGGCCCTTGCAAGGCCCGCTCCGAGTGGCTGCTTCAACAGCAAGTCTGTTGACACTTCATATTCGCAATAGACTCAACGCGCAAAGCAAATACCACGGCACACCACATTATTAAGTATCAGCCGTGTCTCAGCAGTAACCCTGATGCGATACTAGATGCACCACCAACCCGGTTGTCGTATCGTGGCAGAGGTGGCATCCTTGAGCCAGTAGTGGACCATTCACATCCATCCTCGACTCTCGCGATCCGCAATGAGATGCAAGACCAACAGTTTGAAACTCACTCTCCATGGAAGGCTGTGCCTGTGCCCGTACTCAGTTGTCTCAACTCCTCACCTTCAGCCAACGTGGAAATGCAGCCGGCCATTTTTGACAGATCTTCCCACTACCTAGTCCTCGACCGGGAAGCCAAATCCACGCCACATACCGACCAGCCAACATAACTTGAGGAATCAGCACGGCATACAGCATTGCACTGAGATTAGAATCCGACTCATCTGTCTCCTTCCAATCAGGTTAAGATCACGAAATTGTTTTTGTTCAATCATGATAATCAGCTCCTCTGCATTGCGCCTCTAAATTGTTGGTCACCACTCTGTTATCTGCACCGAATTCCTGCCACCGTCCCCTTTCATTTCCATTCGTTCTTGAGTATATGTGTCTCTGTTCCATGGCGCTGTTGCTTGACACAGACCTGATCCGATTGTTGGTCCCAAGCAAACACTCCCCATCTGCCGCCTTGGGACACCCTTTGTCGAATTTGGCTCGCCCGTTGGGCCCTACCGTGGGTAGCAACCAACAAAGCGAGGTTCTACGCTCTAGGCTCTAGGATATCATAGACTTTCTCCTCATCGTTCACCCATACGACTCATTGCTTCTGTCAAATCATGGCAGATCTATATCAAGATGACATTTCAGTTCAAACTGAAGTCAGGGCAGGCCAGTCGCGAACTCGTGCGGCGAATTCTCAAGCTCGTAAACGTGCGTCTCTGGCTTGCCGTCCTTGCCGTTCCAAACACGTCAAATGCGATGGATTTCTGCCCTCTTGTACTCGATGCCAGTCGGAAGGTAAACAATGCGCCTACGCCGCATCACGTCGAGGAATCCGGGATCCAAAGAAGCGAAGCATGATGAAGGAGGAAGACTTGACTGAGCAAGAAGACATAACAGACAACACGCCGTCTCCCAGCTTCTCAAACTTTGACCTCCCCATCTCTCTCGCCAACCCTCCTCCTGCTGCTGGTTGGAAACCAGAGGTACGCGGTCCTCGTTCGTTCAAGCATCTATTCGACCTCTACTACACCAACTTCCATGTCGCTCATTCATGGCTACCACCCAAAAAGACACTCATTCATCTCATTGAAACAAACCCAGAGACTTTTCAATTTCTTGTGGCCACAGTTCTTTACATTGGGTCATTGTATTCAGATGTGGACAGCACCTCGCTACGGGAATGGGCTTTCCAGATGTCTTCGGGGCCGCTTCCTCCAGCAGTTTGGTCTGTCCAGGGCCTTTTATCTCTATCCATTGCTGCATCTGGAGAAAAATTTGACGATGTTTGCACCATCAGATTTAATCGAGCTCATGAGCTGGCTCTTCAGCTGGGGCTCCAAGACAAGAGGTTCGCCGACGCAGCAGAGAACCCTGTTTTGGCCGAATCATACCGACGTACGTACTGGGCATTGTACATACACGGGTCACTACGTTCCATTCAGGAGCATTCAGGGCGTTGGCCTTTATGTTCTACGAGGGCAACCACAGAGCTTCCGTGTGAGGAATGGGAGTATCAAGCCGAGGTGTGTAAACTGGTCCACAGCCGTGTTTGTGTGCTAATCCATGGGTAGGAAATCCCCAACCCAGTAACTCTTGAGGATTACGATCGCCTGGGCCATTCGCTTGAATACTCTTCTTGGGCATACTTCGTCGATCTTATACGTATATGTGATGAACACGTGGTGCCGCCACTCCTCGACGTTTGGGGCGGGACAGGCTCAGATGCTATAGAGCTTGCGAACCTCCGAGTCGAATCATGGCGATGGCGGCTCCCTAATTGGAAGAAGGATCTCGTGTATCCTGACGGTATGGTCGACATGATTCTGTACCATGCGGTAAGCGCTTGTTTTGCTTGGTGTTTGACTTGAATACTTACAATTGGCTTTGCAGTTGTGGATTTCTTACGGGTGAGTTGATATTTATAATTGCGTGGACTCGTATCTGACTCCGTGTAAAGTCTTCAGGTTCGAATGCAACTTCATTGCATAGGCTTGGGGCCGCCCTTTGGACTCCAGGAGGTTGCTAGCAGCAGGCAATCCGTTCTCTATACCTCGGCTCGACCGCCGCCCAGAGTGACTGCGGAATCTGACGCTTGTATACACAGTCCGCCAGTGCTGCTTCAGGCACCATTACGTCTGATCTCGCTGTTCAACTCTCACATTCCGCCTGAGAAGTTTTCCCCCTCGTGTATCCTGGGTTTGGAGCGGGCAGCTGTGCCTCTTGCTGATGCCTTTCTGCACAGAGAAGGGGCACCAGCTTACAGAGCCAAAGTGGTGTTTTTGGCAGAATTCTTGAGAAAATCTGGCCAAATTTGGTACAAGACCAAGACCATCTCAGAAAAGATGGATGATGTCCTGAAGAAAGCAGGAAACGGAAATGAGCACACAATGCAGCCGCAGGCTATAACACCTGTGGCCGATGGAGCCCTCGAATCAACTGGCACTGATGAGGGAGATCCGTTATGGTTCATGTCGTCCGCAATAGGGGCAATGACAGCGGAAGTGATGCCCTGGCCAGGTATGCCGTCTCAAACTCCCATGACATCAGGGATAGTAGCTCCAGGAAGTTCTTTCGCCCCTTTCAAGGCTGAAGTAGACGGCATGAGTAACAGGTCAGGGGTACCATCTTCATATGTGAAAGTGGAGAGGCAGTGGATGCAGGCCAGTGATTAGGCATGTCTGGTGGAACTATGGGCAGATGAAGCAGTCTTTATTTCTACTGGTCAATCTTCTAGCCCATTCATGGGAGTGTCGGGGTGGTTGTTACATGGTTGGATGTTGATTCATGAGATTTCAACTTGTAAGTGATGATATTGCTTTAGGTGTTTCAGACGTATCTAGCACTTTGTCATAAAGAGAAGTCTTTGTGGCTCTGTATGGAGGTGAATAGATCAAATCAGTTGTTTCTATTAAAGGCAAGTTGATGAGCATTCAGAGGGGGGATAAGGCGGGTTAATGTTCGTTTGACACCATTGAGATGGTGAAGGTAAAAGGATGCGAGTTTCGGTGTCTCGGGGAGACAGCATTCATGCTCACGCTTAGCCGTATGGATTTTAACTTCTAATCTTGCATATTAGGAAAATTAGTCAGCCCTCACATTGAATCAAATGTCTTATTATCTCTTGACTGAGTCTATCATTGCCCAAGTAAGCGGCTTGAGGTCCAAATAAGATCATGACGGTTATTACTACCCTAGACCACAAGCATTTGCGCACGGGGCACGAGATGTTGATCAGCTCGCCCTGACCCCCACTATTGGCCGACGCTATTCCAGGCAACTCACAAGGGTCTTCCCCACCAAGACTTGTTAGTGACCTCACTTTCGCCGCGTGCTTTATTCTTACATCATTCATCAACAACAACCCGAGATTAATTTCAAACTTAACCCCCGTTCACGACCAGGCACCAAAGCGCACAGTCTTCGATTCACGCTGCAAATGATAGTCTAGGCCGATGACTCATCGCCTCTAGCCTTGCGACTCGCTAGTCTGTGGTTCACGGTCTGATCTAGGCGCGATAACCCTCGAAACTGCGAATATAAATACGACATCTACCAGCCCTGGTTCTATTCTGATGCGACTCGGTGTCGCGCGCAAACAACAACTGGCTCGAGACGACGTTACTGCGACGTCTGCCCGTGTACGACCCTGCTGTACGCGCAAGGCGACGGCAAACAACCATGACATCGTCGCGCCGGCGTGAGCTGCGACCCGAGGACTCGTGGCGCATCGTCGAAGGCGAGAACGACAGCTTCGACACGAGCATTCTACCATCATTCTCCGACTCATCACCACCTCCCTCTTCTGGCTTGCCTTCGCAACCGTTTTCTCAGGGCAACATCAGCTTTGGTTCACAGGACAGTATCCGTGACTTTGGCGCAGATCCGGACGACGAGCAGGTCATCCTACGAGAGCCTTTCCGACCAAGTCTCTCGCGTGCCAGTGTAAGCGCAAACGGCGAGCGAATATTTAGGTCGCCCGACCCAGAATTCCACATGCCGCGTATCGATACTGTCAGTGAAGGGGGCAGGAGTGAACAGACGATAAGAGGATTGGGAATAGGATACGGTGGCGATGAAGGTGTGAGAAGAAGGGGAAACCCGTCAACGTCCAGTCCTTCGAAACAGAGGATTGCGCGGCCAAGATACAATGACGCCGAAGACGAGTATTACCGCCATCGTCAACAGCATCGCGAGCAACCACCCCCGACAATTCGCAACCAAATCTCCCAATCTGTACCTGAAGCAATCTACAACACCCTCGCCTGGTCCCTCGGCGTTGTCGGGCTCGCATTTCGTTATGCGCAGAAACCCTTTGCGATTCTACTGGCAATTTACCTTTGCTTCGGTGGTCTCATTATCGCGCAAAACATGGCGACTCGTTCTATCGCCGCCTCTCTTTCTCCCCTCTGTCGAATTCCCGGCGCATCGTTACTCAGCCTGCCGTTTTGCCCCTCTGTGGACACTATAGTGTCGCCTGGCAGTGAAGGCTCACCCGTTGAGTTTGATGATCTCATGAGCGTACAGTCCAAGTTTGAGCAAGTTCTCGAGAAGAGCTCTGATGGCGTATCGCTGCCCTTTGAAATGAAACGGTCCGAAACGGCTATTAGAGACCTGCGCAGCCTGGTACGGCATAGTGATCTGCAGGCGCGTGACGAGCTTCTCTTCGAATTCGATGGCTATGTCGATACCGCGCGACAGACGGCTTCAGACCTACAGAAATTCAACAGTCACGTTGGCTCGGCCGTTGATGCTGTCATAAGCATCAACCGTTGGACGTCTCGTTACCTCGATACTCTAGCCCCTGAAACAGAAGAGGCCTACTCTGTCTCTTCGCCTTCTCCTATTCTGGGGTGGGCATCATGGCTCTTCCATCCTTTCCAGCCTACAACCGACCATATCTTCAACGAGCGCGTCCTCCTCGACAAATATATTGAGCACACGGCCCTCGTCTCAGATCGTATAGCGACTCTGATCCTCGAAGCACAGGCCGTTCTTCGACTGCTCACGAAAGCTGAGGATCATCTTATGCTTATCTATGATATCAGCTCGCGCTCCTCAGCCGACACGGCATCTCGTCGTGAAAATGTCCTCTGGAACATCTGGACCCTTGTCGGCGCAAACTCGAACCAGCTCAACAGCCTTTCCCGTCAACTCGCCCTTTTACGCCAGGTCGACGCCCAACGTTCCTCGGCCGTCGCGCAGGTCAACGCACTCATCCTTGAGCTCGAGAGTATTCAGGCTGGACTAGGCGATCTGCGCGATCGCGTCGCCGAGCCCGAAGTGCTGCGCAACGGCATCGGTGGCGGCCCGGCGATCCCTCTCAGCGTGCACATCGAGACCATTGATCGCGGCGTTGAGCGTCTTGAGGACGCGAGGAGAAGGATCCGCGCAGCCGAGAATGACCGCGTACGGGATGCGCTGGCTAGGGGAGGAGTGCGCAATGAGCCAATGATCGAAGGGCAGGGAAAGTGAAGTAAATTGGACTGACGTAGAGAGGTTATATACTCGAGAAACGGATGAAATATGGGCACTTGGACATTGTTTTTGACAACTGTTGGGTGTTTGGGCGTACCAAGAGTGAATCATGGTTAACAAGATAGGATAGCATACAAAAACTGTTTTCTTTTATTAAAAAAAGTCTGTAAAATCACGTATAATTTTATATATTTATAAGTTGTAATTAAGTTTCCTGTGAAGAGGTAAACAATACCTAGTATAATATAACGGCAAAGTTAATCTCGTCGCGTGTTCTATCGTGTTTGTATTTGTATTTTTTAGTCTTTGGTCTGTGTTTATCCAAAATGCGACGCTAATACTCGCTCAGATAGACCATATCAAACATTCAGCCATTCCTTTAGCTTATAGCTTCTTCGTAACCATGATCACGGACTGCTACTGCTGGCTGCATGACCGTCGCTGAACGAGCCAGCACAGTCCCCTTTCTTTGCGTATCCAATGCTCATAAACCGAACCAACGCCTCATTAAATAATGCCCATCCAATGTACCAGTGGCCCTTGTCAAAGAGACTTCAAAACAGTTACCTTCCCTGGTATCGGTCCAAATCCTAAATGTTGCCCTTTAAACCCAAAACGCCAATGCCATGCTTCCCGAATAAATGCAAGGCGGGATATATCTAAGCCCGAGTGTCGTCCCAACGAAAGAATTAAAAATAGCCTGGGAAAACTTTTGAAAGCGCTCGTAGCCCTACAGAGCATGTCAGTCTTTGCTATCTGTGATTTCTTTGATAATGGTGACTTACACACTGCCCTTTGAGAATCAGGATCGTCGAACGGCGCATTCTTGGCTGCAATCTCCCGCATACGCTGCCGGGCAAACGAAGACGGACTTCCACGTCTTGCTGTTGGTTCTGTATTCAACTCGGCATCTTCTGGTTGTGTCGGGAGTAGATTCAAGACTCGAGGTCTCGTTCTTCTTGGTTTTGGCGCTTTGGTTGGAGGCGGGCGGGTGGTCGGTACTGATTCTTCGGGACTTGCGACAGCTGACTCGGGTGTTGGGGTTGTATCTGGTGGCTCTGGAACAGGCGTTGTTGTATCCTCAGCAGGCCGTCGCCTGAATGTGGGTAGTTTGAGGGATACGAGAGGGGCGGAGGCAGGTCTCGTAGGCGAGGATGAGGTCCGGAAGAGCCGCTTGCTCCAGTCCTTAATCTTTGTATTATCGGGTTCTTCTGACAAATCCTCCAGATCAACGCTTTGCCGTAATCGTCTCAGAGCACGTTCGCGGCGGACCATGCCGTTGGTGATCTTAGGACTATAGCCTCTTGGCAGCATAGATTGCTTGCACATGGGACAAAGAGAGCTGTTCTTGGACAGAAACTCATCGATACATTCCGGGTGAAAGATATGTCCACAGGGAAGTTCTCTAATGATTGTTATTCGATGCTCGAAGTTGCCAAGGCAAATGTGGCAGCTGGGCTGGAAATTGGTAGCAGCATTGTCGCCCACTACACCAATATTGGATCGCTTGCTTCGTACACTGGCACCAGAGCGAACACTGCGTTGATCAAAGGCGCGGTTACTTCTCGTGCGGCGATTGGAGGAGGGTGTTGGTGGAGGAGCTATCGATTCGGGGTCGGCATTATATGTAAATAGAGGGAAGCTTTCGATATGAGTAGCGGGTACTGTCAGGCGCTTGATACCCATCGCTTCGAGATCAACCTCGCCAGCTTCAACTCTTTTGCGGAGTGATATTCGACGTCGTTGTTGGACAAGATGCATGGTGACTGATACAAATGCAACTATAGCCAGTAGAGAGCCGATAACGATGAGAAAGAAAGCCCACAGGGCAGGAATATCTGATTCATCGTGCACAGCGAGTTCGGTCCAGATGCGAACATAGTCCTTCGGGTTCGGGCCGTAACGCCTGTTGATTTCTTCTCCGTGTGGGATGTCGTCGACGCTTCCAGAATAAAGGCTTAATTGTTCCATCATGCCCTGACCTTCGAGACCAGAGATTGCATATATAGGATATTTATTGGTAGTCATCCAGGCTCCGCCATCTTCAAGATTCCATACGGGTGAATCAGCATCTTGAGGCCGATTTGAGGAGTTATTGGGTTTGTAGAAAATAAAGGCGCGAATGGGGTCGAGACGCGCAGAAGCGAGGTAGGCTAGGGTACAGTCGATGCTGAACCAAGGGGCGAGGGCGATAAGGTTGTAGTTGGTAGGAGGGAGATTGCCTCGTCGAGTAACATTTTGAGGGATGAATTGATACTGCTGCTGGTCGCACTGACGATTGTTATCGAGGTCGGGAACGTATAGAAGGCCTGTGATGACGCCATTGCTCGCGTCGGCATTCGTAGTGGTCAAGGTGGTGATGTTGGTGGAAAGTCGCTCCTCGTATGCTAGGTCACCCTATTTCTTCGTGTCAGTCCAGGCCTGATGAGGCTTCAACCACGACCGAATCAACCATGCTGAAAGTCGAGTAAGGGTGGTAACGCACCGAAAGAGCCGTGAGGTTTCGGATGATTGTCGACGGGACCGTGCTGGCGCCGCTCCAGACCGGATTACTAAACAGGAGGCTAATACGGGAGGTCAGTAATGTGCGCAACGCCGGGCAAAAAGACAACGGGTCGTGTCGTGTGATGACAAGGTGGTGCCATCAAGGAGACAAAGGCCGGCGACGTCGTGTTGGTGCGAGCGGGGAGTCGAAGACTTAGGCGCTGTGATCAGGCCAGGAAGAACGACGACGATCAGGTAGAGAGAGTTCATAGTAAAACAAAGAGACGTACACGACATTTCGTATCTCGGAGAGCGCTGGTCAAGTTGATGTCAGTTCGTGGGATGCCAAGACTGGGGTAAGGTATGATGTGAGGCTCTTGGCCTTGAACCCGCAGGAACGGATGAGCAGGAACAGAAGGGGACGAACGCCCTTGTGTAGAACGGGAAGGAGCGAACAATCACGGCGCAGTTTGGGATCAAGAACATAGGGAAGGCACAAGAGGAGTCAAAGGACTTACACATGCTTCTAAAACATAGTCAATCATGGAATTGTCGGCATGATATGGCGTGCACCAACGGCGCAAATGTTAAGTAGCAGCCAAGGATGATAATGGGTGAGGAAGGATTCAAAGGTAGGAGCGAGCTTGCGGGAGCGATGTTGCGAGGATTAGGTAAGGTTTGGTAGATAGGATCAGGATCGAGATCGGAGTTGGGATTGCTCCGAGAGACCGAGCCGGGTATGTATGATGGGAATTAAGTTTCGGATTGAGATTGAAAATGAGAATGAGTGAAAAAGCAGGAGCGCACGAGTTGACGTTTCTGGGGAGGAAAGAGTGAGAGAATCAAGCGAGAGAGTAAGGTGGACTTGAGAGCCAGGAAGGAGTGTGGAAATGGCCCGGACGCTGATTGTGGCTGCCGCTGCTGGAGACTAGGCTAGGAGTTAGGAGGAAAGTCAAGGAAAGGTAGGAAGGAAGGACGGGACGGGGGAGTGAGTGGATGTGGGTGTAAATGTGGATGGGTCGGCCGTCCAGTGGAGAAGGGGAAGGAGGCCTGGGAGGCACAGGCACTGCGAAAAGAGAGGGGAATGGCAGGTGGTAGCTTGAGTTGGGGGTGGAGTGTGTGAGTGAATTCGGGGGCGTGTTTGGCTGGTTGGCGGCGCGTTTTGCCTGTCGGGCACAAGAGACAACGACGGGGGTGGGTGTAAGATAAGAGGCTATGCAGTGCGCAATAATGAGATTGGGGAATAGTAATCGGTACACTGAGGAAGATACAGTAGCAGTAAAGACAGAACAGAGCAAAACAGAACAGTCGAGGGATGTGGATAGACGTGAGATATTGGGCGGAAAGTAACATGAGTCCAGATCCAGGCACAAACCAGCCCGATCCAAGACCAACAACATGCTCAGAAGCGTCGGGGCCCACGAGACAAATCGACCAAATCACAACACCGCCAAGGCTACAGCTATCTTCGTCAACAAGCAGTTAGCAGTTGGCTTGCCTTAGCTGCATCAACAGGATGGAAAGATAAATGGTAAGGCTACGAATAACTTTGATGCCAAGCCGGCTATCTCAGGACGAACCCGAATATTTGGGAAGCAGTACGGATATGTTCGCAGGAGCTATGGCATGTAAAATTAGCAGCAGATTCATTGACTTTCGCTCGTTGACCAATAAGCCTTGTTTTCTATGATTTGCCACAGGTTAAGGCACGGACTGGAGCGGAAACAAGAACGGAGATGAGGTCTAGGTCGTTTTCTAGGATATAACCACAAGTCTCCTGGAGTCTACGAGGTGCCTGACCTTGAGAGACACGAGAAGATTCGGAGCAATCGCAGGAAAATTACAGAATATCAAGTCAAAGAAGCGAAATCACTTAATAAAGCTTGGAGAATTAATAAGCATAAAACGGGAAAGGAGCTTTTCTCACCAGCATCAACATTAGCACGTCCACTTCCCCACAAACCGAAAGCTTGTTGGTTATTCTGAACGAATTAGGCCATATGGCCCGCACAAGCAACCCTTGAATGTCCCTTTTTATCCCCCCATCTAGTCTTGACATGGACATGGGTAGACGTGGTTGTTTGTCAGAAATTTTTCGACAGGCCAACGATATTGATTGACGGAGCAGCGAACAAGGGAGTTGTCGTGGGGTTTGATTGTCACAATGTCGGTTATCTTGGCAGTAGATATATATTTAGACAAGGATGAGGATGCATACACGTACAGTCCAGTTGAACCCTTTTTGTCCTGAACATAGCCATTGAATATATAGTTGAGCTACTCTATCATTGCATTGTGATTGTCGCTGTCCCAAGGCATCACGGGAATAAGTGTGAAACTGAGCTTCTCGAAGAATGAGGCTAAGCCTAGGGCTAAGCTTCTGCGGCCAAAGCTTGTCTGGTCAAACGTGGCGGGAGGATATCTTGACATAATAGTAACCAAGATCAACGGTGACACGTCCGTAGACCACCGCCGATCCGTCGATAACAATGTCAAAGCCCTGCAGGGCTTTCCAAGCAGGATGACGCTAGAAGCAAAAAGAGACGAGAAATCTCAACGGTGTCAGGTACCCTTGATCCCCTCAGCCCAGCTGACTCTGCAAAAACCCTTGCTGGTCCCGCGGGGGCAGGGGTTGTGCCCTTTACATGCTGCCATTGGATGTCTCTGGGCAACAGTGACTGGTTGGCTGCAACCCTCGCCCCTTCAATCGTCGTCTGGAGATGAAACCATTTTGGCGCAAACGGGAATTAGCATAAGCGCTGTAAGCCGGTGAGAGAGAGAGAGTGAGTCGTGTCCCGGGTGCTTACGTAGTAGCAGAAGGAATTATCCGTTAGCCTGCGCCATCTCGGCAACACGGCAAGCCCTGCTTAGGTTCTGACTGTAGATCAGATATGGATGCCGCAAAGTTTCGATGAAATTATGAATGTCGAGCGAGGTAAGGTGGTATTTTTCCATCTGAAGCAACCAAGGCTCTAGCGTTTCGTTTCTGTCAATGGACAGGCGGCCGAAACTTTCTCGCAGTTTGTCCAATGACATGTTAGTGCTACGGCCCCTTGACGTAATCATGAGCGGGTAAACTATTCCGGCTCGAACCATTGAGATAAGCTACCACCAGCCTTTGGTCAGAGGTGGGATGCA
Organism: Fusarium sublunatum; assembly: GCA_013623665.1. Taxonomy (NCBI): domain Eukaryota; kingdom Fungi; phylum Ascomycota; class Sordariomycetes; order Hypocreales; family Nectriaceae; genus Fusarium; species Fusarium sublunatum. The sequence continues at coordinate 20,483 of JABFFF010000041.1, forward strand.
GCCTCAGGCATACACGAGCCAACAGCAACACCATGACAATCAACTAGCAAAGGTACCGTACTGTTATAGTAAGAAGATAGTATCATTACCTGAATACGAACTAGATGCTGTTTTTAACTTTAACAAATCTGTCGTTTATTTGTTTGCTTCTTCTTCTATTCCTGACAAAGCAAGTGGTATTTTGGTTACACGTGGTGCAGCACACGAATCATGTTGAGGATGGATGACTGACATTCTGCTCTCAATGCCTGTTTTGGTCCGAGTGGGAGGGGCAATCAATGCTTCCAAGAGCATACTACTACGTAGATCGCGTAACAAACATGGTATGTAATACATACATGCATCCATGTAGAGATGGCATTTGGTTACGTGAATTGACGGCGTGAGATCGCCGTTTCATTTAAATTATCATATACACGAGTCGGCAGCACAACCTTCCGAGCAACACCACCCAATCGGTCTATTAGCACGTAATATGCACGTCCAGAAGCTTGTTATGACTACCTACTCAGGTGAAAGAATGACTTTGATCTCGGTTGCGGGCACCACTACGTACGATGCCTGTCACACGCTTTGCATGGCTCGATGAATTGAGCAACCCATGATATCTTTACTTTTCCATCAATTGCAACCACATAGACATTCTAGTTCTCTAGTACCGAGAGCTTGGTCTCAGCTCTTTTGTAAGCCGAGCCGACGATGTTGCTCAACAACTTACCATCGTCGGTCACCACCGTAACCATTTCCACCATACTCGTCGTATTCGTTGCTTCCACGACGTTCACGCCTCTCATGATGGCTCTGACGAGAGTACTCATCAGCAGAGCCTCCATAACCACCCTCCTCGCGACGTCCATAGCTGTCACCGCCGCCATATCTGCTCTCTTCACGACTTCCGTAACCGCCACTGCTACCATCATAGCCACCGCTGTAATTGCCACCACCGTAGCCGCCTTCTTCACGACGCTCTTGGCTTTGATATCCACCGCCGTAGCCGCCACTGCCGCCGCCGTAACCACTTTCTTCACGGCGCTCCTGGCGACCTCCGTAGCCGCCGCCGTAGCTCTCCTCTTGGCGCCCATAGCTACTCTCTTGACGTCCGTAGCTGCTTTCTTCTTGACGTCCATAACTGCCACCTCCATAACCGCCTTCATTGTCATCACGACGACGGCTGTAGCTCTGCTCAGTAGAGCCATAGTGCTCACGTCGCTCGGTGTGCTGCTCGTAGCCTCCAGAGTAGGTCTGGCGAGTCTCGGTTCGCTCCTCATAACCGTAGCCACCAGTATGGCGACCATCCGAGGAGTCGCGCTGCTCATACCGACGGTACTCTTGGTGCTGGCTGCCATCAGGACGCTGGGTCTCAGAGTACTCGGCCTGCCCGTAGCGATTGCCTTGGTGGCCATACTCCGTCTCAGTTCTAGTGTAGGAACCATCGTCCTCACGGCGGCTGCTGGACTGTCGCTCGGTGTTATCGCCGCCAAAAGCACCTCCAAGGAGGGAGCCGGCCTGGTTGAGGAAACCGCTAAGACCGCCCTCCTCCTTCTTCTCCTCCTTATGGGAAGACGAGGGCATCTTATACCCAGTGTTCTGCTCAACAAGGCCGGAGAGGGCGCCAGTAGCACCCTTGAAAATGGCATCGGCGGCAGCACCGGCAATCTTGTCTTCGAGGGTTTCAGGGCCACCTCCGTACAGCTTGCGCATCTTAAGCTTGCCTGCACAGCCATGGCCGTGGCCAGTGTCGTAGACACCCTCCTTGTGGTTCTCGCCATTCTGAACACCATCACGAGTGAGCTTGCGGCGATAATCCTCACGCTGGTCGTCACCCATCTCGCTCCACCACTCCTTGACACCTTCGTACACGCGGCGGCGACCTTCTTGAACATTGCGGTTTCCAAGGTCGCGCTGAGCGGGGTGATGCATAACGCCCTGGACAATGTCGTCGAGGAGCCTATCCACGTCGACACTCTCGTCATCAATGGCATTCATGAGTTGAGGAACAACCCAGTGCACCACACTGGCAGCATTTCGACCAGCAATTTCGTTGAGGATCTAAAACGAATTAGTTTATTAGGCACATGACCCTGCGAAAGTTTGACTTACGTTGGAAAAGTGATCCTTTGAAAGCATAGAGTGGGTAGGGTCGGTAGACTCGTCATTGTGGAAAACAATGTGCTGCTCACGCTCGCTGCTCTCAATGATCTCTTCTGAACCAGTCTTGAGCTCAGTGCGGATCTGGTGGATGAGAGGGACGATGAATGGAGCAATGATGGAGAAGATGAAAACAGAGAGCTGCTCCTCCAACTGCTCAAGGATCTTGGGCAGCACGGGGATCTTCTCCAGTGCATTTGAAATGCCCTTCATGACGTCGTCGTGAAACTCAATGGCAGGCATAACCTGCTTGAAAATGTTCTGGACGTAAAGTGTGAACTCCTCGGGATCACGGGGAGATACACTGGTGTTCTCCATCTGAGCAGCAGCAGCACTGTTCTGGAGTTCATCAACGCGGTCACTTTGGTGCTTGTTTCCAAAGATGCCGTCTGGGATCTTGTCCAACAGATCACGAAGCATACTTGTGTCAGTGTTGGCACCATGCTTAAGGGTTTCCTCCAGCTCCTCGATCTCGTTCTGAGTCAACTTGTCGGACACTGATGAATATGTTAGCGTTGCTACTCTATCGCCCACGAAAAAAACGGAGTGACTAACCTTCACCAGTGACTGAATGCAGGAAGTCAACGCCTCCAAAGGTACCAGTGACAATGGGGTAAACAGGGCCACGAGCACCCTCAATGTTAATGAGGGTATTGCGGCCAACGTGAGGGAAAACGTCACGCTCACCCAGCTCGATAAGAGCCAGCTCGCAGTAGTTGCTGTGCGCAAAGAAATCTGAAGCGAGACACAGTTAGCATTAAACTTAGCACTGACTATGAAACAATCTCGAGGAACGTATAATGGTTAAGGAGCTGAGTATACTAACCCTCCAGACAGTGCAATCCAGTACCCATTAGGCGGAGAGCCTCGTACTTGTCCGCCTTTTGCTGAGATTCCTTGTATCGACGAGCGAGCTCAATGGTGCCAGTAAAGAGCTTCTTGACATGCCTAGCTGAGGTCATGATGCCAGCACGTTCGTTGGCGATGTAGTTCTTCATGCCCGTCTCAGGATCAACAGACAGCTCCCGTTGTTCATCGATCGGCCCTCGAAGACGGCGATCGTACTGGCGAGCATCAACATTGTCGGCATAGTCCTTGGGGTTGTCGATGTGGTCCTCCGGCCGGTAACAGCCAAGTCGCTCGGCAGTGACCTCAAACTCGCCCGAGCCGTAGCCAAAGGTCATGAAGCCGAGAACACAGAGCAAGAGACGGATAGCCTCAGCAGAGACGGACTTTACAGTACCGACATCAATGGCCTGGGAATAATCTCGAAGCCAGTTTCCAAAGTAGGTACGCGAGACATTCATCTTGCTGAACTTCTTGCCATTGAGAGCGTGGGCCAAGGTCAGAGTCAACAGTGCATCTATGAATCCTCGTTAGAACTAGCTTGTCACCAGCACATACACAATGCACATACCCTCGATATCACCGTGTCGCCCTGTACAGGTAAGGTTAGCTCCATTGGACCATGCCACTCGTGATTGGCAAAGAATTACTTACAATTCTGGCCCTCGATCTTGGAAATCGAGGCAATGTTACCAGCACCGAAGGCAAAGGCTGGAGAGGCCAAGCCAACGAGGATAACAAGCCCCACCAAAAGGCTGTGAGGTCTAAAGGTGAACATAGCTGCGGCTCACGTCTTCAGCGCTGGGAGTCGTCCCAGAGAGCAAGCTTGTGTTGTATTGCAAATGTGAGAAAAGAAAGAGGCCCTTCTGAGCTCACAGAGGGCAGAAGCAGTACACTCAGTTGATTGCAGGCAAAAGAAGGATGAGATTCGGAGAGATTCACTTGGAGGAGGAAAAGAGAAAAGCAGGGAGAGAGACGAGGAGACGAGGAGACGGTGGAGGAGGGGCTTGTCTGAGCTGCTGAGGGGCAACCAGTTAACAGTGACGCAGCTTCAGCTGGCTTGTGCTCTGGTGTTACTTAACAGTGGCAGCGGCTGGCAACGAATTCCTCACTTGCTACAACGCTAAAATGACAGATGATGGACAGGCTGCCTCCCAATCTCATGCTTCATACCTACCCAAGCTCCAAAGCAGCTAATTAAGCCCAGTCTCCCGGAAGATCCGCTGGCCAACTGTCGGTAGTGGACGGGAAGATGCTGCCCAGGCGGGCTGCAATCTCATGCCAAGCATGAAATCATACGCGCCAGGATCCGCAACTATCAGAGCATGATCGAGGGGCAGTGAGGATGGAGCTTGGGGAGCTTGGAATGTTGCGACAAGGGTCCAGTACATGACAGTTGGGTGTGAGTACCGTATCAACAACAGGTACCTTCACCCCTCATCTTGAGACGCGACCAGGATAGCAGGGGTCTGTGACACCAACGAACCATTGGCCTTGGTCGAATGAAGCTTAGGAGGGGCTGATGGCATCAGCATCAGCATCAGCCCCTCATCTCCCCCTCCTACTTGATGCTTGTGTGAAGGAAGCGAGCGTCAAGAGAGAACAGCGAGGCATTGTGAGCCGTGAACCATGTAGAAAAACCGCCTATAGCAAGACGATCCTGCTTCGGAGCTTGCATTGACATGGAGGTCAAGTTTGTCAAGCTGCAAAACAACGATACGCAGAAAACAAAGCCTACATATTAGCATCAAACAACCTGTCGTTGACTCAAAGCCAATGGCTCACTTACCTTACTATTAAGCTTACTTGAGCCTCAAAGCTGACAATTCGCGTCGTCCTAAGCTGTTCTCTGGTACGATGAATTGACGTAACCAAATCCATCAGGACAACGAAGTTTTCCAACCACTGGTGAGGATTCTAAAATAGGCGCACTTCGAGGCCATATGAAACGATACTCTCGTGTGTCAAGAGGAAAAGTGTTTATTCTCCTGGCTTCATAAGATCATCCTCGGAGTTTGAAAGGGTCAAGATTCTAGTCCAGCGTCGATAAAAGTGAGAGTGCGCGCGTGGCATCAAATACATATCAGTTGGGGTTGATAGCCATCAAGGTGTTCTCTTTGATACCTTTGTGAACCTTGTGAATGGCTCATCATTCGAAAAGACGCGAAACCCCATGCCGATTTTTCTCATTGGCGTTTCGCAATTCAATACACATAAGTATCAAGGCCGACATATTCGCACTTTGCAGTCACTTCTGAAATATGTAGGCAGTTGTGTTATTGTATGTAGTTGTGGCCTCGAGAGTTTTTACATACAAAGATGTGTCTGTTGCAAGAGGCTATGGGAGTGAGTAGCAGGTCATCAATGAGACGGTAGTTGCTCTTGATGGATTTGTTGACGGCCTACAAACCTAGAACGCGCTGTAAACGAGAGCGAAAACACTCCGGGTTTGACATAACAGAGAAGTGGCAACGTTGAGCACTGTCATGGACTAAAGAAAACGTGTTAGGCGTCCGGGCGCTGAATCTCAGCAATCCAGGCACCAGTTAACAGACCGAATTGACAAAGAGGCTGTAATCTGGGTTCTTAGGTCTGTTAGTGGAAGGGTTCGGTGCAGCAGGGTCCTCCTGGAGAGTTGCAGAGGTTCTGTCGCACAGCAAAGACGTTGGGGGAACGCCGAGTGCCTGAAAAACGAGCCTCGAGCTTGGGACCGCTCGATGTGGTCGTCATTCCCCTAAGGTCGTGCCCCTGGGCGATCGTGCTGAAATGTACGGGTCAAGGGTGAAGGCACCGGAATGACCCCGCCTGACCATCGGGCAGCGTGCTCAGCACCTCGACGACGCCCGCGGATTGGGCTTTGCTAAGCGGTGAGTGGAGGGCAACACACTCGTCAGGGTGTAACAGTGACACATCGCTCCGGCATGCCCTAGGAGGCGTCGCGTAGAGCGCTAGAGGCACCGCTGAAGGAGTCATTTGCTGGTATTGCTGGAGCATCGCAGCTTTGGCGATTGCAGTTATGAGGGCGCTCAACGTCGCTGTATGTGGATTCTGACAGCAAATTTGCGATGCATGCGCAGCCAACGCCCAGGATACCTTAATGAGCAATGCCAAAGCGGAAAGAAGATAAAGAGCCATTGTCCGATTTTGAGTCACAATACTGTATAATATTAAGCGAGTACAGAGGCGATACATTCATTGAGCGAGGATTCCGCACTTGCAGCAGTAGCACGCAAAAAGGCTGCACGACTGAGCGCTCCTGGACCTCTTCCCTCGCTGCGAGTGGCTGATTGCCCAGTCGAAAGTCCAAAGGCCTGCTGAATGTTTGCGCGTCTCCTTGGGATTTGGTTTTGGTGTGTTTTGGTTTGCGCGTGTGAGGAAAAGTGATGTACGCGAAAACTTCCCAAACCTGGAGACCTCAAGTTTTACGACCAGTTGGGTTGCTCTTGCCTTCCAGTTCTATTTTGCTGGCGTTGGCACCTATTTAGGTACAGGCAGTATTTGCTGTTGTTAGGTAGGGCAGGTGCTGTGGCGGGTTGCCTGTCTTCCGGAACACTGCTGTGTAGAAGGCATCGGGATCAGGCGGGAGAGAGGATGGCCCGGAGCTGGAGGCTCTAGAGGCACTTTTTCAGGGGATCTCGTGAGGTTTCAATCAGCACTGAATCCATAAAAGCCAGCTAGGCGTCAGGGCCCGCGCTTTGGGCTGCGCTGTAATTTGGGCAAGAGGAAATGCGTAGGCCCCATTTTCAAGGCCCCCGCCTGGGGTGATGAAATTTTTCGCCATTCCATTGGCACTGCTGGGCGACTCGAGCGGGTAGCTTGACGGGCAGCCACTAAGATCGCGCGCTCGCAGCAGCTGCTGCCCTTTCCCATTTTTTACCCGCCCGCGTGAAAAAGTAAGAACGAAAGGCGGGCGCTGATTTTTTATTTTTATTTTTATTTTATTTTTAAGGTGCAGCATTTTTTTTTCTGGCCGCCCCCGCCTACAGTAGCGAGGTCACCTACCTTACCCACTGGTTTACTGATTGCGCCTGGCGCCTGGCCCCTACATATTCAGCGCACCACCCACCCCGCGCCTGTTTTCACTTTTCCCCCCGTTCTTCAGTACTCTCAGCACCCTCACTTTCCAGCACTTTTCACTGAAGCACTGGATTCCCATCCCCCTCGACGCGCCAAAACCACCTGGATTTGCACGCTTTGATACTTCGCGTAGCTGATAATCAGCGCATCACGTCCCACTGCACATTTCAGACGCGTTTTTACAGCGTTCAAGCCCCTCAAAAAACACCTGCTTTCGCATCCAGACAGCCATAACCCGTGTGTATACTTTGCAAATATCATCGCAACAAGACATCATGGCCCGCCCTAAGAAGACAGCTGCCGACAAGCAGGCTCAGCAGGCTCAGCCTCAGCCTCAACCGCAGCAGCAGGCTGCTCCTGTGCCTATTCCTCCCCAGCACATTCAACAATACCAGCAGCCCATTGCCGCTGTCCCGCAGAACGTGATGCCTATGGCCGCGGTTGCGCCTCCGCCCGCTCAGGCTGTCATGCCTCAGCAGCGCGTCGTTGACAACGACAGCTTCCTTCGCGTGCGAGATTCTGTGAGTTTTTCCCCAACGTTTCATTTAGTTCTGAGCCCAAACCTTCTCCCAACTGCCTTGAAACGCCAACGCGACCAAGTCATTGGTTGCGCTGTCGTGCCAGGCTATCGCTCGTGCTTTGCGCCGAGGGGTCGCTTTGATGGTCTAAACCTGGAGCCTCAAAGACTCGGAGCAGCTGCCGATGCAGAGCACTGTCGCATCTTCCCATTGTGACCAAGTCTTGGATGACTGTACTACAATGGCACGAGTCGACATGTTGACTGCCTTGTGCGAGATCAAGACGCGCTCACAATAAGTCGTCATTGACAAGTCGAGGTCTTGATATCCCCCAGAGGAGCTATGACCATCGCGCCTTTGTATCCACTCAAGCTCTCCACCCACTTACACTTGACTCGAAAGACAACTACAAAGACAACCTCGCTAACCTCACGTCACAGGCTGTTGGTCGTCTTACTACCATCTTGGAACTTCTCCGTTCCTTCACTGCCGACTATGTTCGTCAGACCAACCTTCTTCTTGGTGAGCCCACTGCAGAAGGCTCCCAGGAGAACCTCCTCGCCAACTTCGAGCACGCTGCTCAGCAGCTGATAATGCCTCCTGCTGAGCTGGCTCCTCCTGTTGAGGAAAAGAAGGAGCGCAAGAAGCGAACTGTGGACCCTAATGCTCCCAAGCGTCCTTTGACTCCTTACTTCCTCTACATGCAGCACGCTCGTTCCATTATTGCGAATGACCTTGGCTCAGAGGCTCCCAAGGGTGCTGTCCAGGAGGAAGGCCAGCGACGATGGGCGCACATGGGTCCCCACGAGAAGCAGGTAAGCTACTTTGTTTAGACGATACCATATGTTGGACTGTCCCACTAACATGCTTGATAGGGCTGGAACAATGCTTACCAGTACAACCTGCGTCTCTACAATGCCCGTGTTCACTCATACAAGAATGGCAACCCTCTTGCTAAGGGAATGACTGACGAGGAGGCGCTTAAGTACGCCGAGGACTTCCATATCCCCATGCCTGAGCTCAAGGACGCCACCCAGACTGAGGCTCCTGCCAACGATCAGGACGCCATCGCTGAGCAGCTGCAGGCTGTGGGTGCCGCTCCTGCTTCTGATGAGCCCGAAGAGGCAGAGACCCCTGCCAAGACTCCTAAGAAGGCCACCGGTGGTCGTAAGCGCAAGGTCGCGACCCCCGCTGCAGCAGTCGAGGATGTGAAGCCTGCCCCTGCTAGCCCCGACAAGAAGCGCAGACGCACATCGACTAAGGCCGCCGCTGAGCCCCAGGAGGAGCCTAAGAAGTCGGGTCGCAAGAAGACCAAGAGCTCTTAATTGCCTTAAATCTTTCTCTTTCTAGGCGGGTCTCTGCCCATATTGGTTTTACCGCTCTTCATTAAGCTCCTGTTTCAGCAGTACTGCCAGGAAGCATGATACCTAAGGAGCGTGCTATATACATAGGGTTCTCTATAGGAGTTTAGGGGATTTGTTTTGCTGTTGGCCTTTTTTTTTTTTTTTTTCGGATGGGCTGTTGGTGAGGGACGATTAAAATCTGGACTTTGTTGATATGGCGGCTGGACAGCGGGAGGAATCGCTGGATTGTGTATGATGCTTATGCTGTTTTCATGTGCACAGCAACGCCGTAATGATAGCAAACGATTTTGTAACACAATGATCACTATCGTCTGAATCCTACTGTTCTTTTTAAAGTGTGAGCCTCTGGTTTTGCTTGTCTATTGCCAAGTATAAATCGTTGTATATATACCTAGGTGGCTAATATTTACATTTAGGTTGTGGACTCGATACTCAATTTTGCCGCATATACAAACAGCCTCTAGAGACATTCCTATAACTGTACAAGATATCCGATTCCCTCTCTTTACTCTCCTAATACACATAAAACTGCTGTGTAAGCGGCAGAGTTTCCGACGGTTCCGCCTCGCACACCTCTCCATCAGCCTCAACAGTGTAGCTCTCTGGATCAACCCGCATCCGTGGCTTGAGGTCGTTATGACGCATATCACTCTTGCCGATAGAGCGACATCCCTTCACAGCCTCGACTCGACTGCGCAGGCCGTACGAAGCGATGGTGCCTGACTCTATGGATGCGGATGAGACAAAGAGGATGCTTGTAGAGGCGCAATGGGGCGAGAACATGGGACGGGCGATGACGGGCTGGACTGTCGGGATAGAGGCGTTGGGGTCACCCTGAGATGTGTTAGTGATTTGAAGAAAAGATGTTTATGCCAAGGAGGAGAGAGAGGTTACGTACCATTTGAGCATATGCGATATGTCCACCCTTAAGAACATAGCTAGGCTTTGTGCCAAACCACGCCGGATCCCACAGGACAAGATCAGCAAACTTGCCAACCTCGATGCTTCCTATCACATGTCCAAAGCCCTGAGCAATAGCCGGGTTGATGGTATACTTGCTCACATAGCGCTTCACACGAGCGTTATCAGCCCCCGAGCCCTCGTCCTCGGGCAATGGACCCCTCTGGACCTTGTTCTTATGCGCCGTGTTCCACGTCCTCAGAACGACCTCACCGCAGCGGCCCATAGCCTGTGAGTCAGAGCTCATCATGCTGATGGCGCCCTTGTCGTGCAGCACATCCTCGGCGGCGATAGTCTCTGCGCGGATGCGGCTTTCGGCAAAGGCTACGTCCTCGGGGATGTTCTTGGACAGATGGTGACAGACCATGAGCATGTCGAGATGCTCGTCGAGAGTGTTGCGCGTAAACGGCCTCGTTGGGTTTGTCGACGACGGGAGAACGTTCTGATGCTCCACGACGGAGATGATATCAGGGGCGTGGCCACCTCCTGCACCCTCAGTGTGGTACGTGTGGATCGTACGGCCCTTGAAGGCTGCGATGGTGGACTCGACGAAGCCAGACTCGTTGAGGGTATCAGTATGGATGAGACACTGGACGTCGAGTTCATCGCAGACGCTGAGACAGGCGTCGATGGCAGCGGGAGTGCAGCCCCAGTCTTCGTGAAGCTTGAGACCGCATGCGCCGGCTCTTACCTGGTCGCGGAGGCCCTCGGGAGAGCTGTCGTTGCCTTTACCTGTGATGCCGATGTTGATGGGGAGTTGATCGCAGGCTTGAAGCATCTGGCGCATGTAGTGGGCGCCAGGCGTACAGGTCGTGGCGTTTGTTCCAGCACTGTCACGTTTATAAGCCTTCAGAATGAGACGTAAGAGAACTTTGGACTAACCTTGGGCCTGTACCACCGCCGAGCATGGTGGTCACACCAGATGCGAGGGCTTCGGGTACTTGTTGAGGGCAGATGAAGTGAATGTGCGTGTCGATAGCACCAGCAGTGACAATCTTTCCCTCGCCTGCAACGACATCAGTGCAGCTGCCGACGACCATTCCCTCCGTCACACCGTCCATAACGTCTGGGTTACCGGCCTTTCCTATGCCCACGATCATGCCCTCCTTGACTCCGATATCTGCCTTGTAGATACCCGTCCAGTCCACAATGAGCGCGTTAGTCACCACGAGGTCGAGCGTCTCAGCGTCAGACCGTCCAGTTGCCTGGCCCATTCCCTCACGAAGCGTCTTTCCACCGCCGAATTTACACTCGTCGCCGTAGACGGTCTCATCGCGCTCGACCTTGATCCAGAGATCTGTGCTGCCGAGTCGCACGATATCTCCGGTCGTAGGGCCAAACATGGTTGCGTAGGAGGCGTGGTCCATCTGGAAGACGTCGATATGCGCCGAGTCGCCTCTGGGGTCTGTCTTGTGGGCGTATCCGGCTTCTTGCAACCGGGCGAGGATCTCATCGGCGCGTGAGAGATCGATGGCGCCTGATGCGAGGTTGTTACCGCCGCGGATGATACGGTTGCCACCAATCTCAACGAGCGTCACGGTCTTGGTGTCGCCGGGCTCGAAGCGCACTGATGTTCCCGCAGGGATATCAAGACGATAGCCATATGCACGGATGCGATCAAACTCGAGTTGGGGGTTTGTCTCGATGAAGTGGTAGTGAGAGCCAACTTGAATAGGACGGTCTCCGGTGCTCGTGACCTGAAGACGGATCCTCTTTCTACCTTCATTGAGAGTAATCTTCTTGGTCTTGACAGGTACAACAACGCCAGGCTGTTTGTCAAGCTCATACTCCTCTGTGGGCGCCATAGGGAAGACGCTGTTGTCTGGAACGGGCAGGAAACTGCCGTAGAGAGCCCTGCGCAGATCTCCATCGTCTGAGCTGATGGGGTTGTGGACTGTGACGAGATACGTGCCAGATGGAAAAGTGCCCTCGACTTGAATCTCATGGAGAGTGGTACAGACGGAGGGTTGAACATGACGACGTCCTAGCATGGTCGAGCCCAGTGTCATTAGATCAGCGACGGTATGGTTGCCATCTCTGATGAGTTCATGGAGGTTGTTGGCGATGAGAGCCTAAGTTTATCGTGTTAGTGAAGAATGCAACATGAGATTTGACTATCGTCTTGCTCACCACAGCCTCTGAATGATTCAACTTGACACCTCGAGCCAATCTCCTCTGAGCCAGCACTCCCAACTGAGAAATAACAAGCTTGTCAATCTGTAGAATAGAACAAAATATGTTAGAGTGAGTCGTACTATTCCTGTCAACTGCAAACAACCCTGTCACGTCTGACTCGGCGCCGGCGGCCAACTGGGTCTTGTGGGCTTGGCGATTGGACGAACCTCTTTAGGTACCAGATGCATCCTTGCTATGTATGATAGTGCAGATAGCTCAAAGTATATATCGATAACCTCGAGATTGGGAAGAAGAGGTGAAGAAAAGAGAGTGCGAGGAGGGGCCAAAAGTATTTACCAACTGGCACCTTGCTCGGCACGGAATAGCCGCATCGAGGGTAGTGGTAAGCCTGGGCTTATACCCATGACTTATTCAGACGTAATATCCATCTGCCGTCTACCTACCTTACCTAGTTTATTCTCTCCCCACAGGCAATGACAAGAGATAAGTTGATAACGGACGGGGTATGGGGTTGATAAGTTTAGAACGATCGATTGGTCATTTATCTACGCCCGTTGACTGACAAGGGTTTACATTACACAACCCCATCTCAGTCTGCTATTGGCTCGCTGTCACTTTTGATTTGTGTACATATTTGTACATGCAACATAGACCAGGGCAGTCGAGAATAGTAACATCTCAAAGTAAAAAAAAAACAATGGGGCAGCTTTGGTATTCTCAATCCTACATAACAAACAATCATGATTTCAACACCGGCCCTATTCTACCCTCCAACGCCAGTGCAATAATACAGACAAAACATTCCTAGGAACCAAACCCTAGGGGGACTCAGCTAGATAGGATTGCTACTCCTCCTCCACTTCCTCATCCCATTGCTCCTTTTCCTTATTCATCAGCTCCGTCATGTCTGTCGGCTTGAAGATGGAGCTGTCCGCATCTGTCACCCTCGGAACCCTGCGCAGGCTTTCATCGTCAAATACTGATCCGATAGTATCGATCCATCGCTTTCGCCGCTCCATGAGCGTCTTCGTAAGATCGCCAATGCCCGGCCTAGCTGTGCCCGCAGCACCTCCCACAAAGTGACTGCCGCCGCCTGCGCCTCCAGGGCGTTTTGTCTTCTTGCTTTTACCCATTGTCCGTGTTCGCTTTAGGTATGCCGCCTGAACCTGGGAGTCAAGATCCTCCAAGATTGTTTGGTATTCCTGATAGGCCATGCGCTCCCGCACAAGCTCTGTCAGACGGGCCTTACGTGCGCCGTTGATTAGCATCTGCTCCTTGAGACGGTTCTGCAGAAGCCGTAATCGCGCTGCGACCTCGTCATCATAATGCCCGTCGTATTCGGCTTCAAATCCTTCCAGAGGGAGAAAACCGATGTGTCTGAGCTCTTGCTTGATGCGTTCATCAACTTGAGAATATTCCAGCTTGGGATGTGACGCCTTCTTCCAAGCTTCTGTCGACGATTCCGACATAAATGTTGCGGGTTGCTGGTTCGACTTGTCGTCTGACCCACCAGTCTTCTCTTCACCTTCCGCATCGCCGTTCATACTGACATCTCCGTTTGTGTTGCCATTCGTCGTAGGTTTGTCGTCTGTAGATTGCGCACGGGCTTCGGGTCGAAGTGTTTGCATCAGTCTGGTCAGCCATGGGCCAACAGATAACTTGTCCGTTTCTCCAACATCATCGTCCATGTTGTCAATACTCCCTCGTGGTTGGTTTGGTGGTAGCTTATCGCGGCCTTGCTGAGGTGTGTCGATCGACATTGCGCCGTCCTCCTCAGCCCATATTTCTGTGTAATGTCTCTTGCCGCGCTTGGGCATGACGAATGGTGTGACACGATCTCCTCTCTCCCGCAGAAAAGCTAGGTCCTCTTCAGAAAACGGTCGGAAGAACGGTTCGACGTATGACGAAAACGTGGTGAAGTTGATCTGACTGCTGGGCTTTGCATTGCTAAAATCCTTGTCTGGTGGATCGCCTGCGATGAGGTCGGCAAGATCTGACGGAGGATACCTTGCGACTGAGTAAATCTCTTTGCGCTCCTCCTCAGGCATTCCGGGGTAGGTAGGTCGAATTTCGTAGATGGTAGGGTCGGGGAAAGTCGAAGGGTCCTCGCCGAACGTCATGGCTTGGGGTTGTTCGCGTCGGGGCGGCGCGCCTTCGTCTTCGGAGCTTGATTCCTCGTCGTCTTCCTCTTTTTCTTCAGTCTTTGCCTTCTTGTCGACATCCATGGCGGATGGCGAGCCGGCGGCGGCGGGAGATAAGGGAGAGCTTGGGTCGCGATCGTGTTTGCGATTTTTTGAATCTCGCAGTGGTGATGAACGTTCTGCGAAAAAATTAGTTTGTGAAGCCAACCCTAAAGTCGCTGGCAGCTGTCTGCCACGAGATCTTGCACCGCAAAGCGACTTATTGTAGAGAAACGCACCAACGTTACCCTCCTGCGGCGCCAACGAATCAGGCTTCTTTCTTTTGTGCTTGGGTCGCTTTCCTTCCTGTTCACCATCGGCGCGGCCTCCGTAATCGTCAGATGGTCGCTTCTTGCGCTCGTCGGCCAAGTGTCTCATGCCGCGATCATAAAAAGTCGAGCGCTTCTCCATAATATTCGACAAGCTCTTTAGCCGTTCTATCATGCCATCGAGACTCTTGGAATCGGGAATAGTCGCATTGGAGGCTGATTGGTCGACGATGTCATCGTAGGTGAGGTTGCGGAAGAGGATAACTCGTGTGTTGAGATAGTCTGGATCGTAAAACTCTTGCGGCGGGAGACTAGCAGTCGCGACTGGGGCCGGTGTTGTGTTGCGGCTCTGCTTCTGCATGGCCGAGTTCTTCTTGCCCGTTCCCTTTTGGCTCGACCCAGGAGGCATATTCGCGGATGGTCAAGGAGAGAGCCAGCGTGGCTTATACTTTTTTTTATTACGAGGTCGGGCACTGCAAAAGCGCAAATACTGTACGTGATTTGATGAGATAGAGTTGGAGGTTAGGTTTTTGATGACAGTGGCAGTGAATACCTAAAGACAATGGTAATTGCGACAACGGAATAACAACAAGCAGGAACAACACGGAACCGAGCGCGCGATCCTATCAACGTGCGTCACAGACGGCGCCTGCCAATGATACTTTAGCCTGGATGTCTTAGATGCCGGTACGTACCTACCCCTGGCTTGCACCTCATATGAGGGGTCTCCTGTAGGTCAACTTGGTGGAAGTACGTACGGTTGCGGAAGAGGTGCCCCGCCGTATTTCTTAGACCAGCTCTATATTGTATAACAGTACCTATATTTTACAGATCCCGTCAAAATAGTGCCATGAGTTGTTCTCGACGGCAGGATGAACTACCAATAATATGTTATGTTGAGTTTGTCCCCGGACTGGGTGCTAACATAAATACTCCGTATGCCCCAAGAGGTATAGAGACTTGTGTACGGCCAGATACTGCATCTAACTTTCTTTTACATTTTAAACAGTTCACTTCACAGAGCCACCTGTTATGACCATTCATTCACACGAGCCTCGAGGGCGACCCTCAAGCGGCATGGTTTCTGTGGACATAAATCTCCGGCGCGATCTAGGGAGCGTTGAGCTTGAAGGGAACCTAGTATGCGGATTTTAAGCTATGCAGCTACCGGATCTACAGCATAGACGATCATGAAATCATGTATTCATGCAATAGAATCCGCACGAGTGCATTTGGCTCAGGGTTCGTTCTTAAAGTCAAATCCTTTGTCGTCTTATACACTCGATTATCACGTGACGCACAAAAACTAAGGCGGAACTGTTGCTCCTCAGCTCCTCAAGCTGTGATTGACTCACGCAAAGTTGTGTGATTTCATCCTCTATCTATCTATTCCACTCTATCGTCACGTCTGCCAACATGTCCGCTCAAAATAAATCACCATGTCGGATCATGGTCATGGCCTCGGGTAATGGCTCCAACTTTCAGGCCCTCATCGATGCCATATCTTCAGGCAAGCTTCCAGATAGCCGCATCATTTCCCTCATTGTGAACCGGAAGAGTGCACACGCAACTGTGCGAGCAGAGAAAGCAGGTAAGAGCTCAATTGCTTGTGTTTTTCGCGTTTGTGAACGGTATATACTTAACTCGTAACCAGGCATTCCTTGGGAGTACTTCAACCTTATCAGCAATGGATTCTTAAAGAAGGGAGAAACGGATGAACAGAAAATCTCTGAAGCCCGTCAACGATACGATGCTGCGTTGGCCGAAAAGATCCTATCAGCAGAGGGGGAGAAGCCTGAGTTGATTGTCCTCGCTGGATGGATGTATGTCTTCTCAGGTGCTTTCCTAAGACCGATCAAAACGGCAGGAATCAGCGTTGTCAATCTTCATCCAGCCCTACCTGGTAAGTTTTTAAGATATTGTGCTAGTTATGGTTACTTACAATTCGCGCAGGGGAGTTTGATGGAGCCAATGCCATTGAACGAGCTTTCGAAGAGTTCAAGGCTGGACGACTCACCCGCTCGGGTATTATGGCCCACTACGTAATTGAGGAAGTGGATAGGGGTACTCCTATCTTGGTCCAAGAGATTGAGTGGAATGGAGAGGAGCTAGAAGATTACAAGAACAAGGTACATGCCCATGAGCACGAGTTGATCGTGAATGCAACGGCAAAGGTGGCGAAGGAAATTGTGGAGGGAAGAGGAAAAGTTGAAAATTTGTAAAACGTGAGTATATATCACTGAAAAATAAAAGAGAGAAAAGCGTTCATTGGCAATCGATATGCCTCCTCAGAAAGATATAGACCGAGATCTTGGTGAAGAGTCAAAGTGCAGGGCTGTCACCTCTTGATGAGTACCCAGAGAAAGCTATCCTCGTGGACACAACGAAACTCGCTTGGACATGCAACTAATGTAAAAATCACTAAGTTGAACGTCTCAGCTTGGTACGTCGTTTTGACAAGGGCGTACTTCGCGAAAAGGGGCTTGGTATGCCTGATCCTAGAGTTGGGAACCACCTTATGAAGTGCAGCCTCTCAAGTGTTCTCCAGGGCTTACGATATGTTTCCTTGGTAGCATCTATAATCACATTTGAAACTCCAAGTTTCATCGAATGCTGCTAAACACATCACCTCAATCCCCAGCCGCAACAATCGTGTGTACCTAGACAGGACTTAGAGGGCATATATCAAATAAGCCAGAATTTGCTGCGATGTGGGACGCTTTCCATTCAGAGCCATGGGGCACAAGACAGAAATAACTTACCTAAGTATCCAGACATCATTTTCCACCGAGAAGCGCATTCTTCGAGTAAGCTGTAGTGCCATCTGTTTCAGTGTGCGTTCCCCCAAAGGCCTACCTCGGCTAGGTATCCTTAAAAAGTCATAATTCTTAGTTGAACTATGTAGAGTCCTAGCATGAGTTTATGGTTTTACAATTTTCACACTGTTATTTGCATTTACGGGAAACTGTACATGTTGCTGGCGTAATCCTGATCAATTGCTCTTCAAATACCATGGTTCAGCGTCCGCAATAGGTAGAATCTTTCATGATGCAGTATCGTGCCTTATTCAATTGATTACACCGACGACACGAGAAATACATGCTGCACTCGAATTGGCAGTTCCATTGCCCCGGAATCTCAAGTCCTGGTCACTCAGGACCCTCTAGGACCCTTAATTTGTGTCGTTATCTGTCTCCAACGCGCCTTGCTTAACGGCATCGGTTTACAATTCGGTTATTATAGCCGAGAAATTCCGGAAAAATCAATTGGCCTCTTCTTTGATAGGATAATTGAGTTTCTTGTCGTTCTTCCAATTCTTGTGGTCTTGCTTTGTGTCCTTACATTGGTGTTGATGGCTACATGTGGTGGACTGCCCCTCTCTGATTGGTAGTTGACTTTCCTGTTTGGGATATCCGACTTACACCAAAACACCAGCTTAGCCACGGGCCATCCCAGCGAATCCAAAAGTTTATGGCATTTGGTTGATCGATAGAAAGAGGATTGACATATTCTGACGCAATTGGAACTGTTTCTTAAGAGAAAATGCAATGCATCTAGGTGTCGATGCCATTGAGTGCTGAAACTAGATTATGGACATCTTTGCTATGAACCCTCAACTTCTATCAACCAAAACCATGATCGTCGTTACCCTTCGGTTGAAAGCTGTCCGTTATATACAGCACATACCCCACTCACACTCCAAGGCTTAGAGCAACTGCTCATAGCGAACGAAGGATAGCACATGTTTGCCGGCGCCGCAGCCTTGCAATACCCCTGAAACTCAATCAATCCAGAACATGTGCTCCAGTCATTGGCTCAAACCTCCATCATCCACCTCTTCACTCAGGCTAGATCGAGCCCTGGCGGCGGGGTTATCATGGCTATCTGGTGGGGTTGAGTAGATCAACGGGGTCCTCGAGACATGGAACAAGTAGCTTCCCGTTGAGCCCTTGATGCGCGAGGCGTCAGAGCTGGCAAACACATGTCATGACCCGTTTGCGTTGCCTCGACTTATATAGCCCTGGCTCGCTGTGACCATGTTCCTCGAGTTCTTCACCATATTCAACCTGGTCGTGTGAAGGGTCTTCAACACTGCTTCTATTGCTCACATCTTTCAACACATATTCTCTCAGCAAACAATGAGAGAGTACCATGGCTTCTCATGTACGTCCTCACCAAATTCTTACTTCAATGCCTGTTAATTAACTCTTCTAGGGTGGTAACATGTTGTCCTTGGCTAACGTCCAATCTCTTGTGGTCGGTATCGTCGCAGCTGCTCTCAGCACGCTTTGCCTTACCTCCGTCTTCTCCAGCAAGAGTCAGGACGAAGCCCCAGGCCTGATCAAATCCTTCTTCCTCTTCTTTTACTCATCATTCCTCAAGCCTCATCAGGGTGACTCAAAGGGCAACCAGCAAGATGCCCTCGAGAGTTTCTACAAGAAGCAAGCCGGGGCTTACGATGCTACTCGAAAGGTCCTCCTCCGTGGTCGTGAGGATATGTTGGCGCTCGTCGCCGCGCAGCTCCAGGCGAAACTGAAGGCTCCTGGCTCCAAGGACAGCAGCAAGAACAAGCGAATCTGGGTTGATGTGAGTCTTAATTGAGTATCCTATCTCGTCTAACCATGAGCAAATTACTGACATGGAATTGGCCAGATTGGCGGCGGAACTGGGTTTAACATTGAGGCCATGAGTGCGTTCGTCGATGTCTCTACCTTCTTCTCGAGCGTATATCTCGTCGACTTTTCCCCTTCTCTGTGCGAGGTGGCAAAGAAACGATTCGAACGCCTTGGCTGGAAGAATGTCAAGGTCGTTTGCGAGGATGCTCGCAAGTTTCGTCTCGAGGATTACGAGTCTGGAATGGCCTCAAAGCCCATTCCTCCTCGTTCCCCGGCACTGAGCTACTTTGATAAGCCACGACCCGACTTTGGTGGAGCGGATCTCATCACCATGTCGTACAGTTTGTCTATGATTGTGAGTGGCGTCCAAGTTGGCTATCATACAATACTAACACTAAGTTATTAGCCCGACTACTACTCGGTTATTGACTCTGTGACTTCACTACTGTCACCCCAGGGCATCTTGGGCGTGGTAGACTTTTACGTTCAGAACAAGGTCGACTTTGCTTTCCGGAACTACACTGGTGGTCTTGTTGATCGTCACGTCAACTTCTTATCGCGAAGCTTCTGGCGCTCTTGGTTCGACCTTGACCGCGTTGGTCTTGAACCCAGTCGCCGAGACTATCTCGAGTACAAGTTTGGCACGCTTCTCAACGTCAACACTCGTAACAAGGGCCTGGGAGCTATTCCCTACTACATCTGGCTCGGATGCCACAAGAAGCCCTTCTCCTCGTCCAGTCTCCCTCATGAAATTGTCGAGCGCATTGATGCCCTGGTCACAGAATCTCCTTATCTCTATCCCGCTAACCAAGGAGATGCCCTGACCCGGGCCATCGAAAGATCTGCCCCTGAGATTCGATCCAAGGCATTCATAACGGCTGTTCAGAACCTCTCTTCCAACCTACCTCTCCCCTCTTTCTTCTACCAGAACCACCACTGGCGCATCTACTATGATGAGCAGCTCACCAAGCACACCCAGTTCAACGACGAGTATATCTATGCCTTTACCTGGGAAGACACTCGTGTGGATGAACGCCTTCTGAAGCTTGGTGCTGATGACAAGGTCCTTGCCATCACTTCAGCCGGCGACAACATTCTCTCCTATCTCCTCCAAAGCCCTGCCCGTGTTCACGCTGTCGACTTGAATCCCACTCAGAACCACCTTCTCGAGCTCAAAGCCGCTTCTTACACTGCGCTACCATATCAAGATTTCTGGAAAATCTTTGGAGACGGCAAGCACCCTCATTTCCGCGAGCTGCTCATCACCAAGCTCTCCCCTCACCTCTCTGGTCGTGCTTTTCAATACTGGCTCAAGAATGTCCATGTCTTCCAGAACAGCAGCGGCTACGGTCTCTACGACACTGGAGGTTCTCGCCACGCCATTCGTGTCTTCCGCTGGATTGCTCGGATCTTTGGTGTGCGTAAGGCTGTTAAGCAACTCCTCGAGGCCAAGACTCTCAATGAGCAGCGAGAGATCTGGCGACGAAAGATCCGACCTGCTCTGTTGTCAAAGCTCGTCTGCAATCTGGTTGTTGCTCAGGAGAGCTTCCTCTGGGCAGCACTCGGTGTTCCCAAGAACCAACTTGCCATGATCGAGGCTGACCACGCCAAGTCAGACTTGGTTAAAGGTCCCAAGCCTGCTGCCAAGAACACTCGTTCTCATGCGATCTGGCACTACATGGTTAACACTCTCGATCCTGTGGCCGAGGAGACTCATATCGCTGCCGACAACCCTTACTACTACGTCTGCATGGACGGCAAGTTCTCACCAAAGTGTCACCCAGATTATCTCAGTCCAAAGGCCCATGCAAAGCTCTCTCGTCCAAACGCTCTCGACGGTCTCCGCATTCACACCGACGAGCTCGAAGAGGTCATCGCACGTATCAGCCCAGGTACATTGACTGTTGCTGTTGTCATGGACAGCATGGACTGGTTCGATACCGGATCTCGAGCCGCAGCTGCTCAGATCACAAAGCTCAACCGGGCACTAGCAATGGGCGGCCGTGTGCTGCTGCGCTCTTCTGCACTGACTCCCTGGTATATCAAGGAGTTTGAAGGCCACGGCTTCACAGCGAAGCGACATGGTGCCCGAACAGACGGGGCTTGCATCGACCGTGTGAATATGTATGCTAGCTGCTGGATTTGCACAAAGTCGGAAAATCTGCCTCCTCCTACTCCCGAGATGGACAGACTTGGAGGTTCCGAGATTACCTCTTTGACTATCTGACAATGCTTCAGTGAATTTTACTTGGTTATGGGAGTCAATATTGTCGGACTTGGGAACAAACAGAATAGCGAGTTATAACTGAACCAAATTGATTTTGCGCGTTTCTCATGATACTCTAGTGGTGATAGTAGCTATGACGATGTAAGTGGTTTTTAGCTACTAGTCAAGCAATTGGTGACGTTCACCACTACTAGCATTCGTCATTTTCCAAATAATAACCAGATCAGATGCTCATCTACCAGGTCACCGGGAAACAAGATAACTGCTGCAATGCAAAATTGACGCAATCTTCGTTAACTCAAAGGAAATTTTCTATACAGGTGCCTGCAGTCACAGATCTGCGCGACAAGTAATACTACCAACAGCATCCCTCATACACAAACACCATTTATTCAACTCTCCCTCATGCCTTCCAGACCCGTCTAACAGCCTCGGTGATGCCAACGTCGTTGGTCTCAAACTCGTACAGTCCCACGCCGACAAGCACCGTCGCAATGTTGAGCAACCAGTTGAAGAGCTTGCGGAGACCAGGGTAGGTCCTTGAGGGGATGTAGTCGATGACGACCTGCTGGAAGCCCATGTGGGAGTGGAGGAGGAGAACGCTGCAGAGGATGGCGTCGAGGGTAGGGTTGAGAGAGCCCGCGGCGAAGGGAGCAACAGTCAGAGGGACGAGGCCGGCGGCGAGGAGGCGCTCAAAGGTCCAGTGGTAGGAGCCGTGTGCGGCGTTGGGCTCGGGAATGGGAGCAGGGTCGTTGACTATGAGTAAAAGTGTCAGCTAATGTGTTGGTGTATCATGTGAAGCCGGCCAAAGTTGAATGCGGCAGCTTGGGGAAAATCGTACCGCCGCCCTCGATGCGCTCTAAGACATAGGTTAGCAAGAGAGTTTATGAGGAGTAAAATAGACATACGAGGTCCTGGAGGAAGAATAGCAGATCGTCGAGTGGTGTTGTGGAAAGCCGCAACACCCTTAACCTGAGTTCGGATGCTAGGCATGAAAGCGCTTCGGGTCGCGGGAGCAGCAGCAGCAGCCAATCGAGAAGCCATAGCGGTCTGCCTCAGCAGAGAGGAACGCGCAATTGAGGCCATTTTGAGATATTGCGTAGGGTGTTGTAGGCGCTCAATTGGTGGCTGCTTCGAGGGCGTTGGTAGAGTTGATGATGTATTCTATGAGATGCATCCTCCAATTCCAACCGAACCCGAGAGCCTCTCACTCATTGCCGAGGATCTCGAATTACCTGTGCCATGATTGGCTGCCACGGATGCCTGTGTCCGAAGGTTTCCCTTTGATTGTGGATACCTCAGGCACGCTGTCGCCCAATGATATCCGTCTGACAGGGTGTGCTATGATTGGTTGGATACTTTTCAAGATGGATCTCGTCCGACGTCGCTTGGGGAATTTTTTGGAGGACGGAGCTTCTAAACGTGGTGGACTTGGAGCGAGAGTTGGAGTTTTTATTCTTCTTAAACTCGTTGATTCCAATCAGTTGAGTCTTTTCAATACTCAGTCATGGCGACTCGTGTTGTCGCTACAAGACTTGCGCCCTCAAGACCGGCCATACATACATCATGTCTTAACGGACAACGACCCCTCGTCCCAAGTCACCGAGTTCGATACATTGCGACAACATACCTCAACAAAGTTGAACAAGGCGAGAAACGATGGAAGGCCAGGGCTGAGAAGATCCAGAATGGAGAGATCCCGCATACGTGGGATATTCTTCAAGAACGAGGATATATCAAGGATGTAGCAGGGTATGCGACACTGCGCATGATGCTCAAGCGAACTATACATCTAATTCCTAGCCTTCAGAACCCCCGATAGAATCAAGGAGATTATGCGAATCAAGCGAATAGGCTCCTACGTCGGTATCGATCCTACCGCCGACTCAATGCACGTCGGTCATTTGCTGCCTCTGATGCCCATGTTCTGGATGTGGTTTCATGGTTATCCCGCCGTCACCTTGATCGGCGGCTCGACTGCTCGCATCGGCGACCCTACCGACCGACTCGAAAGCCGAGAAATCCTATCCAATGCCGACATCTCCAAGAACATTACAAAGATACATGTCCAGCTGACCAGAATATGGTCCAACGTTCATGCTTTGAGGGAAAAGTACGGCTACCCGAATGACTGGGCTGCCACGCACCGTTTGTTGAACAACAACATGTGGTTGGGAAATCTTACTCTTTATGATTTCGCCAAGAGGATAGCCAGACATGCCAGAATTGGACCCATGCTGTCCAGGGATACGTGAGTATTTTCTTCCTATGAATTGCAGGCTTTCTGACCAAGACTTGTAGTGTAAAGCGCAAAATGACCGAAGGAGACGGCATGTCACTAGGAGAGTTCATGTACCCTCTCCTCCAAGGATGGGATTTCTGGCACATGTACAACAAACTCGGTATTCAGATGCAGATTGGAGGCTCCGATCAGTACGGCAACATCGTTGCTGGAATCGACGCACTCAAGATTATTCGCGGAACTGAAGAAGCCCCTCACCTGCAAATGCCCACGACTTGGGAGCATGAGCCGGTTGGTTTCACTGTGCCTCTCCTGACTGACGCTTCGGGCGCCAAGTTCGGTAAGAGTGCTGGCAACGCTGTGTGGCTGGATGAGTTCAAGACGACAGCTTTCGACTTGTACGGATATTTTGTTCGAAGGTCAGACGAAGAGGTGGAGAGGCTGCTCAAGCTCTTTACGTTCATGCCTATGGAGAACATCGCTAAGGTCATGGAGGAACATCGAGTGAAGCCTCAGGAGCGTTTGGCGCAACACACTCTGGCATTTGAGGTTGTGTCACTCATTCACGGCTCTCAAAAAGCTCTGCAGGAGGCCAAGCAACACGAGTATCGCTTCGGCGGCAAGCTACCCAACGTTCCCAAAGAACCTACTGAGGAGACTGGCATCGTCACCCCCAACAACGCTCCTCGGAGCGACATCCAACTCCCTCGCTCCATTATAAATAGCTCTCCTGCCAAGATCCTGCACGCTGCGGGTCTTGCCTCCAGCAGCAGCGACGGTCAGCGTCTTGTTACCCAGCAGGGCGCCTACATCGCTGCTCAGCCTGGCCAGAAGAGGGGTCTCGTTCCTGGAAACCTGTCCTGGACACCCATGAAGGCGTGGTTCCCCAGCGAGACGGCCAAGTTCCTCATCGACGATCGCATGCTCATCATGCGCAAGGGCAAGCACAATGTCCGCATTGTCGAGCTCATCAGCGACGAGGACTGGAAGGCCAGCGGCAAGATCTACCCTGGCCAGCCCTACACCGGTATCGTCCGCAGAATGAAGGCTGAGCTGGTCAAGGAGGCTGAGGATAGGGGCGAGCAGCTCACAGATGAGCAGCTCGCCAAGATCGCGGCGGACAGGCACTACAAGGAGAAGAAGCTCCGTGTTGCCAACAACCCCGACATTGAGCTACCCAGCAAGAAGGAAGTGCGAGATCGGGCCAGAAGCTCAAGGTCACGAAACTAAAAAGAGACCTGTGCAATTCCAGCGTGGATAAGCCGTGTAAGACAAATCTGTACAACATTGTAATCTGCATGATACCATAGATATGATGTAAAATATAAAACTCGTGGGTATAAACGTCTGCAACTGGATCTATCGATAGAAGACTGCCAAGTCCCCCTTCGGAACCGGCAGCTTCTTGAGCTTCTCCATAATATCGCTATCCGTCATGTTCTGCTCTGTGATGATCTGATCAAAATGATGGTTTCCATCTGTATACTTTTGCAGAGGATCTCCTCCAGGAATAGGCCGGCTCTGGCCAGAAGCCAACGCAGCGAGGTATTGCTTGGAGACGACGAATTTGTGGACGCGGTATATGCAGCCCTTGATGACTCCAAACTGGACGAACCTGCGGACGTCGACAAAACGAAGGACCTCAAAGCCTGCGTCTTGGTGTACCTTGAGCCATTCCATTACGGACTTTCCGGGTGCAAAGGTGGACATGAGCTTGATGAGATGGTAGTTGCTCACAAGGCCATGACCGTGAGATACATACGCAGCGCACTCATCGACCATGCCATCAACATTTCGAATAAAGTCGTGGATGCCTGGACGTGGAGCGTAGCAGGCGGTGAAAAAGAACATGTCCAGGAGGAGGATGGTGTCGTAATAGAGGAGATGGCGGAGAGCGGTTTTTGCTAGCTCGAGAGATACTGAGGCGGCGTGTGCGATGCGACGGACATCAGAGACGCCGTCGATGTGGGATATGACTTTTTGAAGGGTAAGGTCCCAGGTTGGATCAACAATATCTGCGAATTTGGCCTTGGGGACGGGGACGTGCCAGCCTCTGACCCTGGGAGGATCGACGTGATGGGGGAAGAGCTTCATGTTGATGGTGTTGGCTTCGTCTGTGGTTATAAGTATACTAACTCAAACGTCTTGGTAGTAGCACTTACCAACTGGAATCATGCACTCTCCATAATTGTCTAGGTCCTCCTTGACAATCTCAAGCAAGCTATCAATAGGCCTCCTCCCCATACCCTTGGTCTCAGCATTCTGGCTCAGATACTCATTCTGCTTCTCCATTTCCGAAAATGTAGAAGCTAAGCCGCGAACGACGCGCTCATAGGGGACTTGATCAACATCGGCATCGAGGACGAGGCCAAAGTTGAAGATGAACTCATTGCGCAGATACTTTGTGTGAGGAATGACGACGGGATAGCCCAGGACTGTGTATTTACCATCGGGCGTGTTGATGGTCAGAAAGCGGTTGCAAAATGCCTGTCTGGGGATGATGTACTCCTGAAGTACGTCAAAGTCGATCAGAGGCGCTTTGGTTGAGCTGTCGACGGGTGTGATGCAGCCTGCGGGAGACTGGGCGACGATCTTGGGGCCTGAGATTGTTGTTAGAGGTGTTTATATGTGATTGGGCGAATATTTACCCTCTTGGGGGAAGAATCTGGCGTAAAAGATGCCTTGGATCATGATGGGCTTTGGGTCATGGTCTGGTATCGATCATGTCCTTGCTACCGGGTCAAGTGTGCACCTATTGTATTTGGGCGGGTGATGTGATTGCTGATCAAACAGATTTCAGCGCATCGTCTTGTTAGATTAAGATTTATGTATTTTCGTGAATGAATGGTGAGTGTTGAAGATGGTGGAATGAGGTTGTATATCGTCGTCCAAGTCCATGAGCACCTCTATGGCCCCGCGCCATGTCTTGTTATGGGCTACCCTAGATTGAGCGTGGTATGAACTAGGCAATTGTTTAGACAGAACTATCACCACTCACCATATGAAATACGAAGTAAATGACAAACAAGCTTAAACATCTTCATAATGATATCATATAAAACTTCTGACTCATGTAGACCCAAACATGTTTGATTTCCGTTGCTTGTCTTGTTTACCAGCAGCCTAAGTTATACCGCCTATAAGTTGGTAAACGCCCACCCAAATCACGCCGCTTGCCGGTTAAAGGACAAAAGCCTAGACCAGACCAGACCAGACCTCCTGCTTCTGCTCCTGCTATGCCTAAGAAATAATAGCTTGGCTTCGTCACGAGTTGTAATCTGGCGACAGAAGACGGTGGATAGCAATGGAATAAGGGAGTAATACCTCAATAACTTCGCCTGCCTAGAGAAAAGAAATGGTCTTTCCTAACATATTCTGCTTGTTTACTTAGTAGGTTCACAAGTCAGTAAACTCTCCACTTGCATACCTATCAACAGGGCATATTCCGCCGTAGATTCTCCAACTCTTGTTCTCTTCTCTTACCGTTTCCTTCTACTTCTCCACTGCGCGCGTCATTGGCAGTCGCAGTTGCCCCACGTCACCAAGGTCAAGGGACTTTGGACTGACTGACTGTCCTGCACCGCCTAAGCCTTTCCACTCTCTACCTACTCTAGGTCGACCTGCCGCCTTTCAACCTCGCCTCCTCAGATCAAGAGACACTATCTTTTCTCTCCAAAAAAAAAAAAAAACCTCGAATATCCGCTATCAATAGCTTCGCCGGGCAAACATATCGCGACAGCATCACATCAAATCTTTCCAGAGCCTTCCCTGCTCTCGCTGAAAGACTAATCCCCGCCATCACCTCAATCCCCTCGTTGCGCCGCGCCACGCCTTATCGCCAGTTCGCACCACCGCAACCCGATCACAATGACCGACAATCCCGAACCGAGCAGTGACTCTCAGATCACCTTCAAGGTGAAGACGTCGTCTGATGGAAACCATACCATCACAATGGCCGAGACAGCAACTGTCCTTGATCTCAAGAACAAGCTCGCTGGCGAGGAGTTTGAGAATATTCCCGTCGAGCGACAACGTCTAATCTATTCTGGTCGAGTCATGAAGAACGACGACACTCTGGGCACCTACAAGATCAAGCACAACAACACTATTCACATGGTCAAGAGCGCCGCCAGTAATCAGCAGCCTAACCAGACCCCCTCCTCCGCCAACACCTCCACATCTACTCCCGCCCCCGCTAATATGGCCTCGGGTACAGCTAATCAACCGTTTGCTGGATTGACGGGTGCCAGATATGCTGGCTTTGGTAATGGCCTTCCTGGCCTCGATATGTTTGGACCTGACGGTGGTGTACGTGCGATGCCTTATATACACTGAGCGTGCTTGCTGACATATATCTCTAGATGGGTGCTCCCATGGACGAGGCACGCATCCAGCGACTCATGTCCGATCCCAACGTTCAACAGACTATGAACGAGGCCCTCAACAACCCCGACTTTGTCAACATGCTCATCGAGTCGAACCCTATGCTTAGAAATGTCCCCAACGCACGAGAGATCATAACATCGCCTTTCATGAGACAGATGATGAGCAGCCCTGAGATGATGACGCAGGCTATGCGCATGCAGCGAAACATGCAGGGTGGGGAAGGAGGAGCATTTCCTGCCCCCGGTGCTACTGATACCACGCCCGAGGGAGCAGCTAGCGGAGGAAACGCACAGGGAGGCCAGTCGCAGCAGGCCCAGAACCCATTTGCGAACCCCTTCATGGCGGGCTTAATGGGCGGACAGGCCGGAGAGCCTCCATCTCAACTTCTTCAACAGCTTTCTGGACTCGGCTCTCTGTACGGAGCCGGCTCTCAAGGTCAGACTGCGACGGGACAGACTGGTTCAGAGAACACGCCCAGTCAGGGCGCAACGGACAACTCAGGCGGTGCGCAAAATACTGGAACAACTCCTAGCCAAGACGGTGCTCAGCAGGGTTCGACCACCAGCCCGCCTCCCGCAAACCCTTTTGCGGCGCTTTTCCCACCTCCCGGAGCCGCGCAGGCCAACAACCCCTTCGGCATGAACCCCGAGATGATGCAGCAGATGCTGCAAATGTTTGGCGGACAAGGCGCAACCCCAGCGGCTCCTGCCGACAACCGACCTCCTGAGGAGCGATACGCTGAGCAACTACGACAGTTGAACGACATGGGATTCTTCGACTTTGATAGAAACGTTGCGGCCTTGAGACGAAGTGGTGGAAGCGTTCAGGGTGCCATTGAACATTTGCTGAACGGAGCGTAATTCAATTGCTGACTATGGGGAGTTGAGAGGATAAGTGTTCTCTCAAAGGCGTGTCGTGTCGTTGTAGAAAAGGCCACACAAGTGAGTAATGCAGTTTGGTACTGGGAGGGGGATAGTACATGAAGCGGTTATGATATCAAGCCTGAACAGAGCTATTTTCAATACCTTGAGCTTTGATGTTTGATTTGTTGGCTGTGAATGAAACTGTAATACTCTTGAATGCGACTATATCTGTAATGGAATAGTATAGTAGATGGCAGTTTGTTTTGTGCAGGGGACTCGTCGCCCAAAAAGATGCCTCGGCTCGGGATGTCTTCCCCGCGTAAATTAACCCCAGACTCTGGAGATCGACGTCAGCTCTTATCCTCAGCTGTAAAACTCCCTTTTCTCATCCTCTTTTAAACTGTTGTTTCTTTCATTCCAACATCTCAAATTGATCATAAACTCATTTCTGACATATTTCTTTGTAACTAACACCCACCCCTTTCACCATGCGCGGCATCCAAGTCACCGAATATCTCAAGGTAGCCTCAATTCTCATGAATAACTCTCTTACACTCGACTGACAACTCCAAAAAGGGCCCTGATCAGCTCAAGGTCTCTGACCTTGCCGATCCCAAGCCCTCCGAGGACCAATATCTCATCCAAGTACACGCCGCAGCCGCCAACTTTTTCGACATTCTTCAGATCCAAGGGAAATACCAAAACCAACCCCGTGAGTAATCCCATCACATATAAGAAACTCACAGCTGATGACATTCTTATAGCCTTTCCCTGGGTCGCTGGCGCCGAATTCGCAGGCACAGTCATCGCCACGCCCACGTCCATCTCCAAGCCTAAATTCCCGGTTGGATCGCGCGTCTTTGGCGCATGCCAGGGCGCTTTCGCGACGAAGCTGTGCGCTATAGAGGAGATGCTCCTCCCTGTCCCGGACGGCTGGTCGTTCAAAGAGGCTGCAGGTTTGTTTGTCACAGCGCCCACGAGCTATGGCGGATTGGTTGTTAGGGCAGGCATCAAGAAGGGCGACTATGTGCTTGTCCACGCTGCGGCGGGAGGTGTTGGACTCGCGGCTGTTCAAGGTATGAAAAGCAAAGTGATCAGATGGGATTGAACTGACTCGGAGCAGTGGCAAAGGCGTTTGGCGCAACTGTTATCGCGACGGCTTCGACGCAGCATAAGCTCGATATAGCCAAGTCCTTTGGCGCAGACCACGTAATCTCGTACAACGACGCTTCGTGGCCTGCCAAGGTAAAGGGACTCACCCCCGACTCCCGCGGCGTGGACATCGTCTACGACCCCGTTGGTCTAGTCGACCTCTCGACAAAGTGCACAGCGTGGAACGGCCGAATCCTCGTCATCGGCTTCGCAGCCGGCAAGATTGAAAAGGTGGCCATGAACAAGGTGCTCCTCAAGAACATCTCCATCGTGGGGCTGCACTGGGGCGCGTACAGCATCCATGAGAGGGAGACGATAACCAAGGTCTGGGAGGGTATCATGGGGCTTGTCAAGGAGGGGAAGCTGAGGGGCACTGAGTATACGGATGAGGAGTTTGTTGGTCTGGAGAGGGTTGGGGCTGCGTTAAAGGCGCTTGGAGGACGGGGGACTTGGGGAAAGGTTGTTATCAAGATACCTGAGGAGGGACAGAGCAAGCTATAGATGGGAGACACTAGACGAGAGCGACATGATGGTTGATGTAAGAGGGGGGAATGCTATGATGCTGATTGCTGGATATCATATGCTGTCTCAGCGGTTATTGACAAAGACTATCTATCGCCCGCAACTTCTCAAGCTTCCGGGTCTAATATGAACCCGGTATCAAACGTCTACTCTTGTTGTCATCCCTCGTTTAATGTATCGTGTCCCTTCTCATTCTCACCATCGTCATTCAAGCCTAGGTGACCTAAACTTGGGTGGTTTAAAACGCCGTATTTCACGCTATTGAAGACGCCGCGATTTCTACCCTTGCGGTTTCAACTCCTGCTGCTGCACCCCAGAAGCCATCTGTTGAAACTTATCCAGCACCTCTTTGTCTACATTGACTGCCCACTGCTCCTGGAAAGCTTGCTCGCCGCCAACTCGGCCCACCAGGTCCTGTAGTCGCAACTTGACAAACTCAAACGCGTGAACAGTATGCACGGGGTCCTTAGCCAAGGTGTTGCGGTCTGCAATGATCTTGGGGGTATCATATTCGGTGGTCTCCAACGGACCCCAGATCAGGGTATCACTGCCATTCGCCACGCCGTCCTGCAGCTCCGAAATCACATTGATCCACATGTCAAAGTAGTCTTGGAGCTTGCTTAACACCAGTTCTTGCATCGGTGACGGCAACTCCAGTAGTCTTGTTAGTCCCAAGAGGTAGAGCTTTTGCCGAGCAATATGGTCTATGCCTGACATGTGTGAGAACCACTCAGACGATAGCCAGCTCCAGACTTGGTCGAGAGAGCCCATGTTGGTCAGCATCTGAACAAAAAGAGTAGGCTCGGCAAGTGCAAGGCGTGACAGTATTGCAAAATAGTCCGACTCGGTTATAGTGCTAAGTTTGCTGACTTTTCGGTTCGGGCCTGTGGTTTGGTGAGACTCCCACGCGTCGTGAAGGTTTCCGAGGATCTTGTTCATGAACCCAACCTCAACCATATCCTGCAGAATCACCGAGACTCCAGTAGATCCACCAAGTTCTGCAGCAGCTCTGATGAGGTTCTCGATGCAGTTGGTACCCAGACGAACCTGTTCTCGACTCTTCGAATTCAGAATGTTGGACAGAGAGCGTAAAGTCGGGCGACGCAGGCGATCCTCTAGCATGGAGCCGGGAGCCAGAAGTATATATGACTCAACAGCCGTGAGAGCCAAAGAAGCAGTTGGGCTGTCGTACTCGAGGAGAGGCAGAGCCAACTCGGCCAGATTCACCAGCTCAAGAGCCAATGGAGCATAGCTCTGCATTAGAATATTATTCCACAGCTCCAATGATTCGTCAATCAGATGAACGTGCAGATCTGATCCCTGGCGAGCTGCTTCGGACAGTAAGGGCAACATGAAATGCTGATATCGCTGCGATTCGGGGCCCATGCTCATAACCAGAGCTGCGAAGATGGATGTTACTGCTTGCTTGATCATGTATTCTTCAGAACCAGAGTTCTCCCATACTGGAGGAAGAGCAGACATGAGCTGGTCTCCAAACTGTGATATCTCATTCTCCATGCGCATAACCAGGATTCGAAGAGACTCAAGTATCGCTAGCTTCGTCTCGTCCACTTCAACATTCTGGACAAGGTTGATGAGTTGCGACAGGATATCAGACGTGTATGGCAGGAACTCATCCGCATCAAATTCGAGTTCATCGGCGATCCAGCGGAGTTGGCGAGCTGTCGTTATCCTGACAACAACATCGTTGGCCTCATCCTCAGGGTTGAGGAAATGGCGGTAAATTCCGTACACTATTGGTCGACTGGCATCCTCCAGCTTGACAGGTGCCCATTGACTAATAAGGATGGCGATGCGCCGTCGCAATACCTTGCAGAGCCCACCTTGAAGCTGAGCATCGTTGACAATTGTCGAGGATAGAATAGAATGAAAGTCAAAAACAGCATGAACGTGAGCAGCGGCGAGACCCATTGCGGTGTAAACGGCCTCTTTGGTTGCAATATCAGCTTGGGGATTCTGAGCTGACTGGAAATATGACAGAAGGGGTGGGACTAATAAGTCCTTGTAGTTTGTGAGAAGGTCAAGGAATAGCTTCTCAGCACATGGTCGTACTTCCCACTCATATGCACTCCCTTCGCTCTGCTCCTGTTGTTCCCATTCCTCTGGATCCTCCTCCCAGCCTTCTAGATCCGATTTGCGGAAAACAAAGAGATGGGTTATAATGGAGTTCACGATCTGTATGACAAGATCAGGCTTCAACAACTCTGACTTGACAATTGCACGAGCCTTGTCTTGCTCTGCCTTGGTCTCAGGACTTCTCCATCTGAATGTCTGAACATTCTGGAACGCGATACGGACACATGCCCTGAGGAGCAAAAGTCCCTTGAGGGCCAGCCTTTCTAGCACAGGGCCCTGGACTTTGGACCTTTCAGAGCCTGCTTCTGCTGGGCCTTGACGAATACCATCCGACTTGTCAAAGACCTCGGCAAATCTCGCAACAAGTTCCCAGTATGAAAGCACCAGGGGGATCGAGTTGGGAAGAAACACAAAACTAGCGGCATGCTGTTCTGCCATGTCGATATGTAGCTTGGTAAATTGAAGTAGGTGTTTGCCAACAATATCCTGATAATTCTTTGGAATACTGGAGTCGTAATTAACGAAGGTGAGAAGCTGTCCGAACTGGTTCTGGGACATTGTCCAGAATTGCTCAACCGTCTTATCGTTATGGGGGTGTTCGTAGCCTACGATCGCAAGCCGACGAAGGACCTTGAGCGAGAGCAAGCTGTTGAGCATAGCTAGATCGACTTCATCGTTACTCCCTGGTCCACCTGTGAGGAAGCCCATCCAAGCCTGTGACTTTTCTGAGTAGATCTCAGTCAAAACATGGACAATTTCAGGAGTGACGGATTGCAATGCGGTTTGATTCTTTCTCATCCGCGCCGTCCCTAATTCCTTTACTACTCGCAGTAGAACCTGAAGGATACCATGAAGATGTCTTTGATTTTCGTTTCGAGTCGAACGGAGGAGCTCAATGATGCTTCCCATAGCATCCGGCCACTCGCCAGGATAGTCGATCCTAACAATCTTGGCCACCACTAGAGCATTATGCAAAGCAAGATTTGGATGTTCTTCCTCTATAGAGCCCTGGAACAACCGCGACCGGATCAAGCTCTTTTCGTCCGGTTTTATAGAGTTCTTGACATTATTGTACAGCCGCCAGTATCGATCGATGCCATTCTTGAGCTGGATGACAGCAAGAAATCGAACTTCGTAGGGGAGGGACTTATCGAGGTAGACGGCCTGAGAGATGATTAGTCTTTGAGCAACGGAAAGCAGGCTTGGGTCTGCTGATACTCACCTGCAACGAGGAATAGTAGCCCGGTTGGAGCTCCCATGTTGTGAGTTGTTGACCTGCCGTCTGACGCTGGGTATTATCGGTCGAAGTAGCGGACTGAAGTGTCTGGTAGAGGGCTTGTAGGGTCAGCGGGTTCGCATCGCCGGGGACTTCGATAGCGAAGCTCATGGTGAGAGCTAGCGGCGGCGGTTGTCCGCGAAAGCCGCAGGAGCAGTCGTAAGTGCCAGGAGCGTGAGATTTGGGCTATAGATGATCAAGTGGCAGAATATTGCTGCTGTGCAGAGACTGGAACGCGAAATAGCGGTAGAAGTATGAAGATGAGTCGTGAATTTTGGCTAGTCGAGATGCTCACGCCGTTATGTACTCTGTTTGCATGGCGGGGTACTTTGTCTTTGTGGTGACAAGCGCTAGATTTGGGAAAGTGGAGGGAGGGGTTACACAAGACCCAGGCCACTTTGTCGATCGACACTGCTGAACAAAGGCCCTGCGCCCACTGAATAGATAATGACAAGGGTTTCTACGAGAGCAGATAGTGTGGTCCATTGCTATGTAGTCTATTGTGTTCTGATCCTATTCGATTGGATACGGGCCTACAGAACTTCCCTATGGATAAGTTGTGTTGGTAATTGTATCCATCTTCAGCTGGGAACTCTCCTTTCTAGAAGCAAGGTAGGAAAGGTCTTGAAGCATGAGCTGAAGTTTGTTTTCAAAGTCGTATTATAAAGAGATGCAGCGAGACTCTAACTAATACCTGTTCATAATAAGCATTGTTATAGAGGAAAGACATGCATTATAGAAGTGATAGACTTCGGCTGTTAACCGCTATACGAAGGATGCCTACTGCCGACAGCTGACCGCTAAGATTAGCGGCCGGGTCTATCCGCTAGGCTCTAAACAGTAACGAGCTGAACGTCTTCCAACAACTCCATGTCTCCAAAATTTGGAACCACATCCATGAGCCAATATACAAAGCGCCATTGCGTGTCATATTGGTCATGATCCGCTCAAAAACTGCCCGAGCGGCTCTCAATGCCTCTCTAAAAAGGCAATGGACTTGTCCAGCATGCCTCTCCCGCCGTCGTCTCTACTCCCAAAAGCCCGAAAAGCGAGAACCTCCCGATCATCGCAAACTCGGCCTCCAACAAGAACTCTTCATCAGTTCCATCTACAGCCCGGGCTCTCCCATATTTCTCCCGAACGGCGCTCGCATATTCAACAGACTAGTCGATTTTCTCAGAAAACAATACGTACGATATGGCTTTGAAGAAGTCATCACGCCTACCATCTACAAAAAGTCATTATGGGCCAAATCGGGCCACTTGGAAAACTACGCAGACGACATGTATGCCGTGAGAGGAAACACAGAACAGCCGCCTGCGCAGCACGATGGGTGCTGTGGGAGTGATCCGGAACATCTGAAGCCCGAAGAGGAGGAAGAGGGCGACTACGGTCTAAAACCCATGAATTGCCCTGGTCACTGTCTCATTTTTGCTTCGAAACGACACAGCTACCGAGACCTTCCCGTTCGATATGCCGACTTCAGCCCTCTACACCGCAATGAGATCTCCGGCGCATTAAGTGGACTTACCCGTGTTCGACGTTTCCACCAGGACGATGGACATATCTTTTGTCGGCCAAGCCAGGTCGAGGAGGAGATCAAGAAGACTCTGGACTTTGTCAAGGTCGTATATACCGTTCTGAGATTTGGCGCAAGCTACCGACTGGCACTTTCTACACGACCAAAGGACCACTACATTGGCACCGAGGAGGAATGGGGACGGGCCGAGGACGCCTTGAAACGAGCGCTGGACGCATCAGGTATGGAATGGGGTGTGAATGAAGGTGATGGCGCGTTCTACGGTCCCAAGATCGATATCGTTCTTACGGATTCTGATGGGAAAGAGCACCAAACGGCCACTATCCAACTTGACTTTCAACTTCCTAAGCGATTCGAACTCGAGTATCAGGCCCCGGCCCCAGAATATGAGGCTAAAGGCGAGACGACTGAAGACCCTGCTCTCCTGGCCGAGTACGGACCCGTCCGCCCTGTCATGATTCATCGCGCTGTCCTGGGTTCAGTTGAGCGTCTCATGGCACTCTTGATTGAAAAGTACAACGGCAAGTGGCCCTTCTGGCTCAACCCTCGTCAAGCCATCATCCTCACTGTCAACACATCCAACCCCGTGCTGGACTGGACTGAACATGTGCGCGATGTGCTAGTTGGCCATAATAAGCAAGTTTACGAGCAGCTTGAGAGCGGTACACTACCTGGCCAGGAGAATGTTTTCCGGCCAACTGGGTTGGCAGTGGACGTGGACACAACTGCACGACCTCTAGGAGCCAAGATCAAGGAGGCTCGAAGCAACGGGTACGGCCAGATTCTAGTGGTTGGAGAGGATGATGTGAAGAGCAAACAGGTTGCGTTGGGTAAGGAGAGACTATCACCAGAAGAGCTACGCGAGCGGTTGAAGACCATGGTAGACACATTTGCTTAGATTTCTGACATGTACTAACAACTGTGATACTACATATGTAAAAAGATACACTGCTTCTATATCAGCTTTTCCCTCTAGCCATGCTGATAGCGCGGCGCAGCTATTGTTCCGCGTCTTGTTGCCATGTTGCGACTTGTGTAGGGTCAGGTGGCTGGCTGGCTTTGCGACAGTTTGGAGACCGGTATTACCGGCTTGATACCCGACCTTGTCTGGCACGGCGCTGCCTCGAGTCTCTTCAGACTGCCGATGCATGGTATCTGCAATATGAGCTATTGCATGGTATTAAATCACCCTCTCGTACGGCCTGGATTTGCCGCCTGTTGATATAACGCTCTAAGACACGATCAGCACCCTGGCCGGTGGGCGGTCACCCGACTACTCACCTTTTGTGCTTCTCGTCAACATCACCACCAGCCTGCTGAATGCGATCGACCATCGCTTGACGCTCCGAGAGCTGCTCGCGCATGTAATCGACTGTGCGCTTCAGAACCAGGCCTTCGGATCTGCCCTGTCCTTCTAAGCCGGGCACCAGCTCTGTCAGGCGATCGAAGCCCTCGCGGATTGCTTGTCGGCGCTTTTGCTCTGTTGAGGTGCACGTTAGCAAGTGAAAGTTCGCTGTTCGTCTAGATATATTGCAGATATCATGCGACGTTTGAATTCACATGTGGACAACCTCTTTACCTGATGCGATGTGGTTCTGCTTCTTCTCTTCCTCAGTGAGACGTGGTTTCTCGTCGGCGGCCCCGCCATCGGCGTTTGCAGGTGACTTGTTGTTCGGAGACGACATGCTTTAAGTTAACGAGAGTGTATAAACACGAAATAGCAGTGACACTCGAGAAGAAATGCGCAACTAGTTAGCATGCGTGAGTGTTGATGCAGGTCGCAAATGACGTGCAAGGGTGCTGCCCCGGATTTTCCATGTGAAGATGACGGGACACTACAGGACCCTGACCTGGACCTTGCAGATTTGCATGTGGAAGACGCCGCTCTCCATTGTCTAGGCCGCTCTTAGGTTCATGTTCCTGATCTACTACACCAACTCTCCAACGTTAAGTTAAATGGTAGGGTAAACTAAGAAAAGACGTCGTGTGATAGACTCTTATATCATAGAAATCTGCACTATTTATTGTTCATGAATTTGATCTACATGAGGTAGCCAAAAGGGAATTTGTCTACTGGAAAACAGCCTTCCATGGTAATATCACCATCACACGACACCATCTATCAGTTGCCTTCACTAAAGTCCAGCGCCTAATCCGACTCTTCCCCTTCTCCCTCAAAGTCCTCCTCTTGCTGTCTGAATATCACCTTTTCAGCCATAGCCAGACATTTTCTTACTGGTAGGCCCACAACATTGTCTACACTTCCGTCAATCTTTTCGACTAGTAGCATACCGCCTAGACCCTGAACAGCATAGCCACCCGCCTTGTCTGCACCTTCGCGAGTCTTGACGTAAGACTCAATCACATCGTCTGGAAGACCTTCAGACTCACTCAGGAAGTAGACCTTGGTTTCTTCCGTGTAGCTGTCAATCGCATATCCCGGATGTCTTGCGTCCTCTCTAGGGGCAATAACCGTGATCGCCGTTAAAACCTTGTGCATCCGCTGGTCTCGGAGGTGCTTTAGCATGCGGATGTGATCGGCTTCACTTCGAGGCTTCTCGAGGATCCGGCCGTCCCGGGTAACGATGACGGTGTCTGCGGCGATGACGAGATCGGGGTCGGGTATAGATTTGAGATGCACCTCAAGAGCGGTGGTGTAGACGTCCATGGCTTTCTGATGCGCAGTCGCAGATACATACTCGAAGGGTCCAAGGGCGGTCTTGTCGAGGTTCTCGGGCTTGGAGGACGGGAGGATCTCAAGGTTGGTGAGGCCAAACTGCTCAACGTAAGAATGTAAATACTGGGCTTGACTGAGGATAATCTCTGCGCACCTGTTGAAGCAAGGCCTTTCTGCGAGGCGAGGCGGACGCGAGAATGACTCGCTTGGAGTTGAGGTGCTTGAGAATTGGAAGCTCTAGCGGTATAGGACCTTTGCGCAGCGGACGCGAAGGATTGCTTTGGCCAGCGGTGGACTTTTCGTAGTCGGGAGGCGGGTCGCTTGGTGTATCAGCCATCTTGTCTGGCTGCTCTGTTATTCTGTCTTTGATGAAAAAGATAGAAGTTGCACAGGTTAATGCTAAGCTCTGAACTCCAAGAATGAGGTCAATGTGGGGTTGAAGAATGGGAGCTGGAGCTTAGCAGCTGGACTCGGCTCTAGCTCTAGAGTGCCCCTCATAGAAACTGATGTTCATCATGGGCAAGTTGTTTTGTTTGACATTATTTAGGACAACTATAAGATTAGAGATTTTGATTGCCATGATAAGCTCTTAGATTGTTCAATCATAAAAGAAGAGTTTGTATGAGACGCCATCACGCAGGTTTATATCATATTTACACATTGCATTTATTTGGTGTTTTTGGGGTTTCATTATGCAGTCTCCAACTGATCATAGCGCAGGCTATCTTTTCCATTCCACGTCATGTCATGATTCAGTAAACAATTAATGAACTGTGATTTAAATGAAGCAAGAAAAGATTATGCGAAATATTCAATGTTCTTTAAAGAATTTTGATTGTAATTTGGTTACGCTTCTGAATATGCCAGCTAACAACAAAGTCTCTGCCTTGTTGCCTTATTACCGTTTTCAGGCACGCGCACAGGGCAGTTTGGTGCGGTACCTCCACCATGTACCTCCAAACCTCGCCCTCAGCTGGAACATGGAGCCCGCCCCATTTACCACCACCTCCAAAGTCGACAGCATCGAAGCTTTTACAGGCGCTGCATAGACCTGCGATAGCTCAAGGCACAGCAGGCATCTGCAGAATTTCTTGATAAAATTTTCAAAGGCCAGATACTTTTCAAATTTTGACCTTTTATTTGCGATCAACCCCCGGTGATACTCTTCTGCTCGACGCGATCATTGGACCGGCACGCGTCAAAATCCACACAAGCGCCGCCGCAACGACCTCAACGCTACGCTTTGCG
This sequence comes from Fusarium sublunatum, assembly GCA_013623665.1. Classification (NCBI taxonomy): domain Eukaryota; kingdom Fungi; phylum Ascomycota; class Sordariomycetes; order Hypocreales; family Nectriaceae; genus Fusarium; species Fusarium sublunatum. Next base: position 59,827 of record JABFFF010000041.1, read on the forward strand.
AACTCCCATTGTGCGCCGACCATTTTATCGAGCAAAATACCTTGCACAGGCTTCTGATGCGCTTGGTCCGGCGACCGCAACGATCATAGTCACGATGGATAGCAAGCGCAAGGCCAATGGCGCCGCATCGGTCGAGACTGACGACCGGGCCGCCAAGCGTCGCAGACTTACTGTAAGTCCAGCTTGTTGCTTTTCACAGATTTGATTACCCCCAATGCGATGCATGCATGTACTAGTAAAAACACCTCGAGTCGCTTTCATCCGCAGTTGCCATCATTGTTCTATTGGTTATGACTGACAACAAGTGCCAGAATGAATTCGATCTATCTAAAGGCGAATCTCGAGAATCGACTACAGCCTATGGCATGGCCTTCCTGGAACAGCTACGAAGAACGGCTGATAAAGGGTATTTCAATCAAGTCGGCGATTGACGCATAATCATATTAACTCATCTGTAGTGGCCGTCTCGTCGCAACCTATTTCGAGGAACTCCCGCTACGCGAGGGAAACGAAGACTATTACAAGCAAACCCGGATGCCAATCTCATTATCTTTGATAGAGAAAAAGTTGAACAATGGCGAATTCGATAACCTGGCCGATCTCGAAGGCTACTTCAAACGAATGATTAGCAACGCGAAGGAGTACTTCCCTCGATCATCTTCCACATTCGACGATGCGGAACGAATTCGAAAGGCCCTCAGCAATTACATGACCAAGACAAACCCGGCATATCACGTTCGTGGCTACCAGGCCGTGCCAACCCCCTTCCCCGATGAATCCATCGATGCCGAGGATGATGAAGATGTAGAGGAGGACACTGCAGAGGAAGAGGACAAAGACGAAGACGAGGGCAAAGAGGACGAACCCGACGAAGAAAACGAAGACCAGGATGACGAAGAAGAAGAGGAAGAGGCACCAAGCTCTCGCAGGCGGATCACCCTCAAGCGGAGGACACCTGGCCGCGCAGGGCGAAGAGCCTCCACGAGAGGCAAGGAAACACCAAAACCGGCCGCACCGACAAAGCCAGATCATCAGTATGAAGGGGTGCCGTACAAGGGCTTGTCCTTCCAAGAAGCACAAGAGAAGATTGTGGAGGAACTCATCCGACGCGAAGACCCGGGGTATGCCAGTAGCCGACTCCTTGTATAATATTTGCTAACACTTTTGCAGATACGATGGTCCTTATTTCGAAGCTTTTATCAACCTGCCGCCTCGTTCTCTGAAGGAGTACTTCAAGGTCATCACTGACCCCATATCTATCAGGAAGCTGCAGAAGATGGTCAAGGGCGTGCATGGCCGTGGTGAAACCACTGGCGCCAGTGATTTCAAGTCATGGGCCGCCTTTGAGGAAAAGGCGAAGCTTCTGTGGACCAACGCTTACTTTTTCAACGAAGAGGGAAGCGAAATTTACTCTGTCGCGCAGGATCTTGAGGTTTGTGCTACCTTGCATATGTATATGCACAACTGAAATCTAACCGAGAGGATAGGCGTTCTTTTATGAGCAGCTTAAGCAAGCACAGGCCGCAGTGACCGAGCCCACTCAGCCCAAGATCAAGATCAAGGTCGGCGGTTCTAGCGATACGCCTACTCCAGCGCCCAAGAAAATCACCATCCACGTTGGAGGCCAACGGGACTCCGCAGATTCACCAGCTCCAGCCCAAACAAGGGAGGCCACAACTAATGGCCAGAGTGTAAACGGCGTAGCACGCACTTCAACACCTGCTCAACCAAACACCGCCCAACTAGACAAGGCCAGAAGCGTCTCTGCTGTCCCATCGCCAAGCCCATCTATACAAGCAGCCCCCAAGGTAGAGGAAGCCCCAAGAGCATCACCAGCTGTTGTACCACGACCGCCCAGCGCCATGTCAAGCCAAGCAACGCCAGGACTCCCTGCGGTTGTTCCTGCAGCTACTCCGGCTCCTGCTCATGTTCCTGTTTCTGCGGCACCGGCTCAGCCGATACATAACCCTCTCGTGAACGGCTACATGGAGCAGAAGCATCCTCGTCTCCCCGGCAAAGGTATGACAACATGTTTGCTTAAGCATGGCATGAGACTGACAAATTCAGGTATCGACGATGCTCTTATCGAGAGAGTGAAAATACAAGTCCACCCAATCCTGCAATCACACAGTCCTATCGTGTCAACCATCAAACCCAACCCCACAGAGATGAATCAGTCAGCCACTGTCAACCTGCCTCCTCACCTCACCCGTATTCTCGCAGTGACAGCAATACCCGACCATCTGCAAAACAGACAGTACAGTCTCTGGACACTGGTCAACAGACAACCTCTCAAGCCCATTCACCACCAAGCACCCGGTCAGAAACCCAACGAGCGCGTCTTCGAGGCCATGCTTCACCCAGGAGTCAACATCATCGAGACGCATCTCATCGCCGCCATTCCTCGAAGTGAGCGAGCACCAGGGGGTCCGGAAGTCGAACTTGAAGTTTTCACCATCTTTGTCAACGTGCTGCGGAATTAGACGTCCCACGGTCGTCAGCCGGAGTATGGTATGGCGATGGCTATGGCACCGCCTCCTGTTCCGTCTGGTATTGCAAGAATGAAGAATGTGCTTGGTAATATGTTTTCGGAACGCTTTTGATGAGTATTTGGGGGTACAGGAAGGGATGGTATCGGTGTTAAGCGGGCATATGGACTCTTGTTTTTTCTATCCGGTCATCAGAAGCGGCCTTAGGCAGTAGGCTTATAGGGTATATACAAATTTGCTGCTTCGCTGTATGGCACCTTGTCTTGGTCCAAATAATATGGCCCTGCATCAAGTGGTGATGTTCCAAGTCTATGTATGGTATCTCAAATCAAAACCAATCCCAGCGCCACGCAAAACCATGCCAAAATTATCCGCTGTTTCGCTTTCATCCTAACACAACTTCATGGCCTAGCCAGGTGCAGGTCGCTGCCTTAGTTGCATCAGATGCTTGAGTCGAGTCTGGACGGCCACGTACTGCTGCGTTTTGGGGTCGTAATAACCTGCAACTAGCACTGCCATGACGGCCGTCTTTCCCTTCAGCTCGATGATGCCGTCAACTCTGATGCAACCCCTGGTAGGCAGGCTTCTGGTCGGCTTCCAGTGTCGCAAAAAAGCAAAAGCGCCAGCCAAACTAGCAGCTTGCAGACGAGCGTCGAGCTTCGCATCAGGCCCAAATGCAGCGCTTACTATTTCGTTGAACACGGGTGGAAGATGTGCAGTGTGCGCCTTATCGGGCTGTACCACTACCCTGGTTCTTTGTTGTCCTGGCATTGTGCCAGGAAGACTTCCTACGGGAACATGCTGCCAAGCGGACTCTGGAGGATTGGAGTCGCTGAAGCCAAGGGACTTGCCAATATCCTGTACGATCTGCTTCGTCAAGAAGCTAACGAAAGTCCAGCAGCCCAGCGCCAGTGCCTTAGGGTATAGAGCTTTGGAGAGGAAGTTGGCAGCGATTGAGTCGATGGGTCGGTCACCCCAAAAGATGCCCTCTTCGTCAATCATAATTCTGCCAAGAATGAGTAAGGAGAATACCAAAACATGCTGGCAGGGACTTACCCAGATACATAGTGCTTCGGTGGAGGCGCGGGTGGAAATATTACGTCCAGCCAGAACTTCCTTACTGCTACCTCACCACCAAGGAGCCTGTTGAATGCCGGGTTTCTCTCAACACCGCGCTTGATCTCATTTGCCAAGCCATCTAGGACCGTGTTAGAATGTGCAAGACTTCGTGAGAGAGTACTACCTACTCTTGATCTCCTGGATCAGCTTCTTGTCCTGGCTGACCTTGACAAATGTTTGCCACTCTGGATCTGAACCTCGATATGGGGGTTGTATAACTTCCTTAGTTGTGAAAGGAAAAGGGAGGAATAACAGCGGTTCGTCAGGGTCGTGGTTGGCTTCTGCCTCCTCTTTTTCCTTGTCTGACAATGCCTCCCATTCTGCGTCCGCCCAGTCGAGTAGGGGATCGAATACGACGGTGATAAAGATTTGCCAGCAGGTATAAAGCACGGCTGCCGTGAAAACTGCGTTTCTTCAGGGCTGTTAGCACTTTCTGCATTAGCGGTTACTCATTGGCTAGACATACAGAACTCGTTTTCTGAAGCTTTTCTTGTTGAATCCTGACGAAGAACTTGTCCTGGTGAAGTAGACCGGGACAGGCTCAGGGGTCTGAGTCTTCTTTTGGCGCCATGGTATGAAAGATATTTGCCTGCTGAGAGGTCGAATTTGGCGAGCGATTAATATTCGTTGAGTCGTGGTTGTCGAGAGAGCTGCTCGTCGCAGAACAGCTTGCCGAGCCAACATGTCGCCTTTGTCTCTGCCGTGGGGCGAGAGCGCTAGAAGAAAATATTATCTGAGCAAAAAGAAAAGTGATAAGTTCCGCTATCAGAATATTAGCCGTAAAGAGTGAATAGCATCATGATAATGGCGATAGCTAATCGTGGTGTTGAAATACCTGCGTTATGCAGAGGCGATAGTATGCAAGGGCTGACTGTGCCAAGACTGCTATCATACTGTACATTATTAGCTGTGGTCGAACGTGAGACGTTAGTTCGCACTGTATGACGGAACAACTCGAGGCCGCAACCCGACACGTGCATCATCCCCCATTCGCGTTGCAACAAGCTTGCGACGTCCGTTTGAGCTATCTCAGCCTGGTCTCCAGACAACAAGCTTCATCAAATCGCATTAAAAATGAAGCTCACCATTGGGCTCAGTGCAGCCCTTGCCGGCTTTTCTGCTGCCGCTCAGCAAGCCGCTGCCAACAACGCCAGAGTTTACATCCTACGAGGCTCCCACGCAGTCGAGCCTACGACGAGTCTCACCCCCAGCGAAGCCCGTCTTGTCCTCCACCAGCGCCTTGCCCCCGAGGGCGAGGGCCCATCATTCCGCGACCTCACAGATGCCGACGATGAGGAGCGAATTGTGTCTTTAATGAACAAATATGGCAAGGCCCCTGCGCCACTGTTCGCTGAGGACAAGAGCGCGACACCGCGCCAGCTCGCCATCCTCATTGACGGCATGCCTACCTTCGAGTACGAATCATTCTTTGGCTGGCTCTTCCATACACAGCCCGACTTCACCTTCTCCAAGACCGACGAGAACTACGAACACCCCGAAGTTTACGAGTCTGTTATCGCCAAGATGGGAGACTGTCCCCTGAACAAGGTCGTCGCTATGGACGACAGCTGCTTCAGCGACAGGTCTGCTTTTGCCACCTACAGCAGGTCTCAGGTATTTGATCCATTGTTTCACCATTTGACTTACTGATCTAACGACGCGATAAGGATGGTGACCACCCCACTACCCTCTTGAGCGAGCTACCCAAGCTTCAGAAGCTCGCCGAGTCTGGCGAAATGCAGACCACTCTGGTCTTCCTACCTGTGGATTCCGACTCCGAGCCCGAATCCGAGAAGCAACAGGAGCTTCGACGCCGACAGGCCGAGACTGTTATCTCTTCTATTGAGGAGACCGCCGAATCACCTGCCGAAACGTCCTCTGCTGCCGAGAACCCCATCTTCTCCTCGGTCCCTGGCGTCGTACCCTCATGCTTCAAGTCTGAGGATAGCTGTGTCCAGGGCACTGCTAACTGCTCTGGCCATGGAATCTGCCAGAACAAGTACGCCAAGGGCAATGATGCTTGCTTCAGCTGCCACTGCCTCAGCACCAAGTCCAAGAGCGGCAGTGCGACCCACTGGGCTGGTGGTGCATGCTCCAAGCAGGATATCAGTTTCCAGTTCTGGCTCTTTGCTGGCTTCACCATCTTTATCGTGACCATTCTGTATCTGGCCATTGGAATGCTCTTCAGCGTTGGTGAAGAGAAGCTCCCCGGAGTCATTGGAGCTGGTGTTTCGAGGTCCAAGTAATGGCCAAATTGGAATAACGAGAAGACTTATGGGAACTGTCGGGCTGCTGGAGTTGTGTAAGCCGACTGAGAGAGTTTTCACAACATAATAACTCCAGGGCGGCATGTATCATCATACGGTGTATTTGATATACGGGCGTATAAAGGCTAGGAGCTTGTATTAGGTGCCTCGATAACAGGGGCTTCTTTGTTAGAATGCGTTTCATTTTTGAACTATCATTGAGTACCAGCATGCAATTATCAAGACTTATCAGGATGTCCCGCTTTTGGTGTTGCTTGAGAGAGGATTGCCGTGACGGAAAGTTAGATCTGTTAAAAGTCAACAGCTCCCTTGTCTTTGCATTCGTGATGACCTGGTGTTGAGTCGTCGTTTCGTCTTTAGCTACGCCGCATTGTTTGCATATGCATAGAAGAACATGACGTGTGTTAGGCAGGGCCTTGAGTCCTCATACCCAAGTATCCTAGTTGCCTTGCGCCTCGACTTTGCGTTTCCTTTCTTACTTATCGTATCATTGATGACAATAGTTCCTGGGGCCACCTATGAGACGTAACTGAAGGCGTCAGCATATGCGTCTTGCATCACTTGGCAACCGTCCACGCGCAGTCTTTATACTAAGACTAAGCCGTCAACACATGAGGCGGTGCTTTTTCAACAGCATGTCATGGTATTAGTTCTCATGGATTCTATATATAAGTGGACAGTTGGCTCCCGCTCCGAGTAGAAGGATTCTTTAGGGGTTAGCTCTCAACTTATAAACTCGCACTGGACCCATAACTCAATCAATTGCGGCCGTTGATGGGAGAAAGATAACCTACTTTTGGTGTATAAATAAACGGCGTTTATCAAAAGTCCGTTCCACTTACATCAAGGCCCCTAGGCCGACCCACTTGTAAGCACGTTAACCCGATCGGACTTTAACGTTTCCAAGTTCACGCCGTTCGACATCCTTTAAATGATAAATCTCATGGGCCCGGGTCTCATTTTTGACTTGGAAAAGTCCGGCGGACTTGTTTTCTGCATTTCGATTTGCACTACTACTCTGACACTGCCAGAAATCGATCTCGATCTGCCATGATGTCCACTACCGACAGACCTAAACCGGCAACGGCTAAATGGGGAGCTGCCTGCGCGCAGTGTTCTATAGCGAAAGCGAAGTGTCTACGCTCGAATGATACACCCGGATCGAAATGTGATAGGTTTGTTTACTTTCTCCTGGTCTCTTCTGCCCCTTTTCAATCGCTTGCACGTGCCATCGACGTCGTCTGTTTTTTGTTCCGAAGACGCCGTGATTCTCGGAGGTCCCATCTGCCGGATCGACCGGAGCTCCCCATAATTATTCCCGGATACCGCGGTTGGACATGGGCCATTTATTAATAAATGGCGTCAGATGCGAAAGACTCTCTAAACATTGTGCCGAGCAGGTTCACCGACCTCGGAAGAAGAGAACAGTCAAACCATCGTGAGTTTTCCTATTCCTTTTGTGTTCAAAGGCTTTGACGCTTGTGCCCGCGATTTATGGATGCCATGATAGCCCCTTTCTGTATGAAGTGTGATATGATTAATTATTGACAAACACTTAGCAAAACTGCCCAAATAGAGCAGAGGCTAAATGGCCTGGTCAACTTGCTTAAAGCAGGTGGCTTGTCCAACGCCGACCTCGCAACCGACACAACCTGTATCCCAACTGAAGTAGACCCAGCTGTTACCGACCAGCAAAAGCCTTCTTCGAAGGAAAAGGATAAGTATAATCTATTTACCTCGGGGAAAGGCCCCTGGATAATTCCTGATACTTACAACTCATACGCTCCGCCGCAATGTATATGCAGGCAGACGAGCGGAGAGGCACCCCCTCCACCGGCTTCAGATGAAGAACTCCTGAACATTTATCGAAATGAGTTGCAAATCTTGCATCCTTTCGTCATAATTCCGGAGAGTGTCACCGCGGCAAGACTAAAAGAAACACGACCTTTCCTTATGGCGTCTATTCGCATGGTCACGTCGTTTCGAAGTTTAAAGTCGATGAGAGCTCAGATGTATCATCTAATGAAACATATTGCAGATCACATGCTCATCCGGTCAGAAAGATCCCTTGACCTGTTACTCGGAATCATTGTTATAGTAGCATGGTATCAGTATCACTGCTTTATACATGCTCAGCTGAACAATCTAATCGCCTTGGCGGTTACTCTTGTCGGTGAACTGGGTCTGCACCGCAGTCCCACTATCCTCGAGCGTACCAACTTGATGGTTGTCACACCATTTGAGCCTATGGATCGTACCAGTGAGGAGAGAAGAGCTCTTCTAGGAGTCTGGTTCTTGTCTTCATCGTAGGTCACCTGCTTCAGTGTAACAGTTACTCTCGAGACTGACTTCTGCTAGTATGTCACTCGCTTTCTTACGAATAGAATCTATGCGCTACACCAAATACATCCAAGGCTGTCTGGCAGTACTTGAGGGGGAGCAGGAGTACGAGACGGATTTGCGGCTTGTATACCTAGTCCGCATTCAACATCTCACCGAGCGTATCTCCCAGCTCAACTCACCTAACGACCCAGCGGAGGAGGTTATTGGTCTTCCAACTGCGCCGTTATCCGCGTATGTTTCTGCGTTCCACGGCGAACTAGAAAGAATACGCAATGGGCTACCACCTGACCTCAAGAACGACAGTCAGTTATCTCATGAGTACACCCCTATTACTCCGGTTGCTAACGTTTGTTTTTCCTTTAGGGATAATCAACATCTTCCTTGATACTGCCATGCTCCGCTTATATGAGCCCCCTATTTTGGATACGCCTAGAATAATCTCCATGTCGGACTCTCTAACTTCTCCCACATTAGGAGCCACTTCGGCTCTCGACATTTTCTACCAGTCGAGGAACGCTTTGAAGCAATTCTTCGATAATTGGCTCTTAATCCCGGTCTCTGAGTACTACTGTCAGACAACACCCGTTGCCGTGCAGTTGATCTATGGTTTAACAATGCTTGGTCGGTGGGCGAAATACACGTCGCCGATCCCCTTAACTAGAGCTACGACGCCAATGCCCAACGATACAAGCGCAGAAGACCCGAATACGCAACTGTACAAAGCCGATTCCGAGTACTCGGCCAGTGTGAGTCCTTCAAATGCCGCGTCTTCTGTGGCAGCACCAGCAAGCACACCGAGTAGGGAATCACAAAAGTCTAGTCCGATAACGCTACGAGAAGTGACGGATCCAAGGCTACCTGCTGCTGTGGCGGCTCTTCGGTCACAGATTCAAACGCAACCTGAGCTCTCGTTGGACGTGGCGGGGATACTATCAGGGATCTGCTCGAAGTTCGAAGAAGCCAACGCATCGTTACAGGTTGCATCTACAGAGCCTGGTACGTCGGATCACAACATCTGGAGCATGGGTGCTCTTAAGGTTCGAATCACACGGGCCAAGCTGGAGCGTTGGGCAGAGATAGTGGCGGCTGGCACCGAGGGCCTCAGGATTCATGATGAGGATGGCCGAGGTACGGACATGGAAGATGGTAGCACTAGCGAAATCGGAAGGGCCACGACCGTTGGCATGGGGGCGTTCCTGAACGGCGATATGCAGGCTGATACGCTTGAAATGCCAGATTGGAACGCGGAGACACCATGGACTTCCGAGATGTTCCAGGGCGTTGACCCTTCGATATGGTTCGACGGATACCTTGACTGGGGCGCTGTGGTTATGAACTCAATGGGCAACCTTGAACAATACTAACTGTTGGGGCATGTAGAGGGGGATGGTGTTGTATATCTGGACGCCACGAGTCGACCCAGGTCTCACCCTGTTCAATTCAACTACCGGCAGCTAGCACAAGATGCTGCATGTGCTCAGGTTTCACACCGTCGTTTCATGTAAAAGAAGATAGGATGAGTCTTCTGAATACTTTAGCTGGATATGCAGAACAGGCATCATAGTTAGTACCAAACTAGCTGACCGCTGTTATATCCATGTGCCTTCCTTGCGGACTCTAGACAAACATTCAATAACAACGCTGCATAAGAAGATTGGTGTCGTTGAGCTTCTCAACGAGCTGTTTGCTACCTACTGATATTACGCTGTTTCATAAACTGCTCTCAGCTATGAGACAATGCAGTGCAGAGACTTTGAGTTGGCTGGACGATTTGTACCACAACGGTGAAAACGTTTTTCCATACCTAGTCTTTTTCTTATCTATTTCTTTTATATAAACGCACTTTCCCGTCCACAGTCCTACCTGCTGTAACAAAGATGTCCAACCGTCTGCGAACTGGCTCACTCACTATACGGGGGTCAGGCCACCCACCCCAGGTATTTTGATGTTAGTCAATCATCTCACAGCATTCCAGGCCGGCCGAGCCGTTGGGCCGACGGCGCACATGTCGCGAATAAAGGTGAGCGAGCGGTGAAGGTGCATTCTCCAGTGTCTAATAGGTGTCTCTGACGACAGTCAAGGGATTGAGCCTGGGCCTGGGCGCACATAATGCAGATGCATTTTCCTATCGACAAAATTCAGATAGTCATGACGAAAACCTGGGTGTACGAATCTAAGGCGTCACGTCACTCCCAAGACAATGACTGAAAGGCTTCTTCACTTGGGTACCAAGATGCTGCAAGGTATTGGAAGCACTTATTGGTTGATTAAATAGGCACCATAACCCCCCTTGTACAAAGGCTGGGTGGCCTGCAACCTTTCAATGTTTGCTGGCTTCCATGGCGAACCAGGTGATTTTGCACATAGAACAGAAAACAGAAAACACCACGAAAAACTGGTGATCATTGGATCAAACGCGTCCAATTGGGTTCAGTCGAGAACGACCATCAAGTCAAAGGTGCGCCATGCGGCAACAGCTTGGTCCTGTGACCATTCTTCCGGCGAGGCTGACCGAAGGCGACGAAGGCGACGAGGACAACCGCCTCCTATGTTGAAGATGATGCTGATGGATATGTCGGCTCATTCATCAGATTCCAATCCCTCTCAGGATGTGCCCTACTACCATGGATTGAGGCCCCCCAGCTGCCTGAACAACAGCCATTCTCAGCCATCCTCTTCTCACCCAGCGCGAGATTTTCAGTCGAGACCTTCCTCTGAGCGTGGCGAAGCTCACAGTATGTCTGCACTTTCACGCCTGCCTTTTTATTTCCCAATCCATCCACATCTATCAATGATCACCTGTGATTGACAAGGCGACGATATGTAGTTTCATCTCTTTTGCAGCCATATAGAGAGCTACCCCCGCGAAGAAAGGTGGTATGGATCTGGTTCTGTGTAAGCCTTCCAGAATTCTAGCTACTTGCATCCTTCACATAAACCAGCTAACAACTACCAAGTGTTGCTGCGGATATGGCGGGATGAAAGTCAGCGTCGTTTCTTGCCCAGGCTGTGGAATACCTCGTTGTCCGAATTGCGCCACACAGCGATACAACACACGCATATAGAACAACGTACCAGATATAATACAGTGTCTTGTTTTTTGTCTATATCGAAAACCTATCATCATCTTTTAAGATATCACCTTACGATTCAATCTCCTCTTATATCGAAGTACGTGCACCCTGGTTGAGCCGAGTTTAAAGATGACTTATAGAAAGTTCCAAATCACTTGGCTCTTGAAGTTATGTCTTTGGATCAGGCTGGAGGGGTGATGATGTTTCTTGTGTAGGCGGTAATAAGGGTTCTGTTGAGCTCTGTTCAGCCCATCCTTCGATGTCCTGCTAACAGAGATGAAGTAGATGCTTGGAATAACACTTGTTAGCCCTACACCAACAATGCAGGCGCAACCACCACAACCAGAGGCCCTTCAGAACTCCGCCAGGTTCCCAGGCCTTTTTCAGAGAGTCAGGGATGTTACTCAGAACTGGTCCCAGACAGACGAGTGGACAAAGAGATATGGTGTCAAAATCAAAGTTGTAGCTGCAAACGAAAGCGAAGCACTCGTTGACGTGCTCAAAAAAAGAACCGGCGAGGATTTCGATGAAGTCACCCCTTTCTTTGACTCTTATCCATCATCACGATTTCTGGAGCGGCAAGCCCGATATGTCAAAGGATTTTGTGGAAATGCTTCCTATCTTCTAGACAGTCCCGCCTCAGCAGATCTTGACGAGACACGTCCACGTCATGACAATGAGCCCAGCGCTTGGGTGTCTGACCGTAACTGGTATCCCCAAGAAGCAGAAGACTCATCAGTCGTGAACAGGTCACATGGACGAGTGCTCAAAAACAGAGAGTTCTGTGTAGTGTTGCAGAAGAAGGTACAACTTTGTGTGGCGGCGCCTATTACGAGGTATAAATATTTAGAGAGACTGGGCTAACAGTTTATTCGAATACAGCGGTTTTCGCAGAGAGGAAATGATGAGAAGATAGGTCCGCCTAGGCGAATGTAAGTTACTACTAAATTCACCTAGAACCTTGCTCGAGTATAGCTGACTTGACAGCTACATCAACAAACCCAATGGTTCCAGCATCTTGGCGCTTCTCAGGACAACACCCCCTTCTCAGGTGCCGGGGTTTCAAGAGCTATTAGCAAACTACATCACAGAAGCCCCAACACCTGTTATCAGATCAAAAGAGCTCGTAAGTCCACTGAATCCTGGCCCACAATGTCTTCAAGGATGTCATGTACTGACGAGGCATAATTCTGTAGTTCTGGTGGAACGCTATGTGTTTTCTGTTCTCCTTCAACCTCCCGTTCTTTGCTATCAGTACACAGGACCAACAGGATACCCGAATGATTTTCAATGGAAAACGCCCACTTCGACGTCGCCATGACCTTTCTTTCTTGCACGTGGGAAGCAAAGACCACGAGTACTACCATGAGGAGGAATCTCCTGGGAATCAAGCATTTCTCTTCGAAGCCGTTTGCTCCATCGTGGTGACCGGTCGAAGTGATCGGTATTGGACTGCTGCTTGCCTTGATGACGATTTCTTCGACAATACAGACGACCAAAGATTACCGTCCGAGGAAGATACTGAGCACATTGCTGGAAACACGGATCCAATTATACTCAAAGAGGAGGACGAGACTTTGTCGCCCAGAGCATATGCACTTGCAGCATTGGCCAGTGTTCTGATCAAGATCGCTGACTACCACAGAGATATCCAATACCAGTTTGGAACCAGTCTAAACCACCACGTAAGCTACATGTCTCAACATCTGTGTTGCGCTCCTGACTTTTGCTAACACTCTGTATTGCAGACCTCTACCTCGTCGCACGGCTCCCCCGATAACATCGCTCCCGAACAAATGAAAGATTGGAGGAAAAGATATCTGGAAGTTCTAGGGTGGGTGATACACTACAACATGAGGATAATCGAAAAGCTTGAGCAATTTCTGTCGCATAATCTCATGGTCAATCTTGAGGGACTGCCCCAGCACCCACTATGGCAAAGCGTGTACAAGGAAGAACTTGTAACACAGTCTTTGGCCGAAATCAGAAGCAGCTTGGACAGTCTACGTGATATTGACAGCGAGCTCAGGCGGTTCTTGAAGACTTGCAACGAGGAAAGGCGTGAGGTGAGTGGCACGGTCAAACAGGCATCATGGCTTCGTCTAAAGCAAATTGGATATAGAGAAAAAGCGAATACCAAAACGAGCAAGTGAGCAGGGAAAGGAAGATCCAGAAGATAACCTTTGCTGGATTCGTTAGTTACTTGTCCTTTTCAACATTGATGCTGGCAGCGCTGACAAGTATTCTCAGGTTTTGGGTATACTGAATCTGGTAGCTCAAATCTACGCCGGTAGACCAACAGAAGGCAGCGTGCTAGCTTCGCCTGGGTTCATGATTCTGACTTGGGGTAGCTTTGTACTCTGCGTAGTTATATGCCTGATTCCATTTTGGGCAACGGTAACTGGATATCTCGCGAAACTCAGGGGCCCCTTTTCCAAGGTTGTTCTGGATCTATCTCGAGTATCGAGCGAACAGCTGAATTGTCTAAGAAGCTTCATGGCCTATGGAAAACACTTCACTATTATGGCATGGGATTATCTAAAATTAAGGCCGCTTACCGCACGGCTCGGAAGGACAATCAGGAGAGTTCTACGAAGGAGGGGAACGAGGATTCTTCCTATTTGAGTATCTACCAAGGCTGGAAGCTGGACAAAAGAAGATTTGATGGCATTTTTGTGCTACTGCTGTGATACAAGAACAATCTCGCAACATTCAAAAGAGGCAGTTCACAGTCAATCCAAACACGCTATTCCGCGCCATGGTTACACAGCTGGCCTCAGAACGGCCGTCACGCGGCGTAGTATAACTGCACTGTTATCGCCCCCGGCTCCCATCTCGCAGCCCTCTTGGAATTTACTGCAGCCGCCTCATACAATGCAAGGAGAAACAGATGAAAACCATTGGGATTTCTGGAGTAGTCTTGATGAGGTTTCAGTTATGTGGCCCGGTGGCTGTGTGGCATCTGCATGTAAGTCTTGCTTGCTTAGCCCCCTAAGCACTTCCTTATAGGGCTACCTTGTAGGCTGACACGCGGTATTCCTCAGATAACCCCAAGTTGCACATTCCAGGGCCAATAAATGAGCTTGTGCCTCGCAAAAAGGTTGTCTGGGTTTGGATTTGTGTGAGTGCCTAAACATGCAGCCCGACACCCCCTTCTTTCATACATATACTAACAGTCGTTGAGTGTATGTGTGGCTATGGCGGCATGAAGGTTTCCATCGATCATTGTCCTAACTGTGGCCATCTGCGTTGCCCCAATTGCAGTACTCGCCGTTTTAATACTCGTTCGTGGTGTGGGGGCAAGCCCGATGAATCAAGGCATTCTCCTAGTTGGCCCCCTTCCCTTCAGCCATCCCTATGTCACCATGTTGATGTGGAAGCAGTAAGAAGAGCGGATATATGTAGACTCTCTGTGGATTCGCTATCCTTGTAGAGTCTCAATTGACAGTTCATTGCGGGAGATGGGGGTCATGGCCAACATAACAGGCCAGACTGGGCGCTACGTGCATTCGTGTTTAGATATATACTAAAACTTAGCCCCCTATATCCTTTTATTATCATTATATGTCCATTACGTCTCTTAAATAACCGATCACTGACCATAGGGTCTGCTGATGCTGAGTGAGCCGTGCAGCAAGCCTGGGAGAATGTTTAGATGGGTGATGGCTGCTGCTCCCGAATTGAGAGATCCAGATAAACAATTCCGATGGTCTTTATGCCTTTACCTAAAGGACAAGACCAATGCTTGAGGTGAGAGCAAATCCTTCCTCGACTTTCTTAGAGACTGCAGGCTTCGATATTGCCGAGATTCCATCTCTCATAACACCTCATCTAAGCTATTCTTACTGAGAACAAATAGTCTCGTATGAAAGAACTTTACTGCAGTATAAGTTTCCATATTTGGAAGAATCGTTCTAGACCCCCCAGAGAGCGTATAATAAAGAAGTACGCAGGAACTAAATGCATAGGTATTTAACTACAACTTAACAGACCACAATATCACACTCTTGTAAAGCCCATGTAACTGAATTCAATAATGAATACATGAGTATACATAAAAGCAGAAAGGTATTCCATAATCTGAACTAGACCCTATACCGCTGACAAAAAACCATCTAAGTAGAACTAACAGGGTAGTCTTATAAAACACTGGAAGTAACATTGAACCGCAGTTGATCTCGATATTAACTTTTCTGAGAAAGACTAAGGCTAGTAGATAAATAAAAAGTTAGATAATTCATTAGAAATAAAAATGTAATCATGATAGTAAATGCCAAAATACCACGCGACCGCTTTAGTCATGTGTTTATATCGCTTAGCAAAGAACTAGAGAAGATTGCCAAGGATCATACAAATATGCAACACTGGTCCACTGAGGGTCTTGTTCATTATATAAGTCATTTTCTTGCAAGGAAATTCCCAGAGGGCACAGTTATAGTTATCATCACATGTGTTGCGTTTAAAATGACCTTGTGCATATAAGCCAATTTCACAGGATGGCATCAAGGAAATGATACGAGGCCTAGTAAATATAGATATAGAGCTTTCTGTTGACACTAGACAAGCTCAATTGCTCCAAGTCAAGTTTAATAGTCAAAACGGGCGACTTCTTGGAGGATCAAGTCAGCTAGAGGATTTTCTGTCATATTGTATAGCCAGTCCTAGGGACTACCTCAGCATGACCTCTCGCAAAGGACTCAGAAGGGAGAAGAGCGTGTAAGGCAGTCTTTGGCAGGTATCAAGGTTGGTTTGGAGACTACGCGACATTGATAGTGTACTCGGGCAGTTTTCAAAAGCATGTCCCGAAGCAAGACGCGAGGTGAGTGGCCCGTCCAGACAAGAGTTTTGAGTCTCTATCGAGGATTACATATGTATTCTAGTTAACTGATAGTTCATATGAAGAGTGGCCACATGGACCAACAGGCAAGCCCGGCCGAAAGGAATCGCCAAAAAAAAAAAAAAAAAAACTCTCGCTACATTCGTCAGTTTATATTGTTCCCAGCACGGTCGAGCTAAGGACGTTGAGAGATTCTCAAGCTTTAGACATAGTGCACTTGGCTGCCCAGATCTATTCCAACCGACCTGAAAGCTTGGCTGTCTTCGCCGGGATTCATGGTTGTATTCGTGGCAAATGCCATGATCTGTTTTGGTATATGCCTTGGTTCAATTTAGGGAATTTTGTTCCCACTGCCCGTCGGCTATCTTTCCAAGTTTATCTCAAGAGTACATCTGATTACACGGGAGCAGGCAAGCTGTATTTCTCAGGTTGTCAAGGGCTGATGCCACAACACAACCCTACCTAGGTTGCAGCGGGCTAGAACATGGCTGGTCACCACAATGTCTTCGTATTACACAGGAAACACACGTAGCCGTAGTAATCCTTTACATGAGCGCCGAGAAAAGGCAGCCACAGTGATGGACAATGGGACGTTACACAATTGCTGGCCTCGCAACGGCCAAGGCGTCAATGTGCATTGAGAAATCCTAATGGCTTTATCAAGCCTTAGGTGTCCAGTGCATTGAGCCCAAGACAAAACGTCATTTTTCAACTCATGACGGTCAGCAAGAAAATAAGCATAGGTCGTTGCCTGTTGAGTGACAGTCGGGAGCTGCTTCAACTCTACCGCCTACCTTAGTGGGAAACTATAGGCGTAGTACGGTATTTCTCTAGCAAGCTGAGGAATGTTGAGGTTGCTTATTGGTTGGAATGGCTCAACCAACGGCCGACTGCACCAGTAAACATCCCTTAAAGAGAGTACCCTATTGCAATAATAACTGGATTGATTGGTTGGGAATAAGGGGGGTAATCTTATACCATATCAGCCCGTGTTAAGTATGTATCTTTACCGCAAGGCAAAAGTGATGCTAAACCTGATTAGATGACTCTTAACATTTATTACCTCTAACATTAATGTACTGTGTTAACTGTACCTATTCTATTTTTATAGAGTTTCTACCGTCTGTACCTAGAAAATTAGCTTGCCCGCCCTTGCATATCTACTGCGTAGTACATATCACAACAACCTTAAGATTCATCAAAACTTCGCATAGCATAAGTAACTCGAGATAAACACCGTTTCTTCTTCCGCTTCACAGCTGCGGGCACAGTCACGTCGTCTCAGGCCATACAGACCCAAACAGAGGCAATGCAGATGCTCTCACAGTGACGCGCTCCAAGCAACCTAAGAGCTGCCGATTCCCGGAGGGATACTATGTACCGTATATTTTGGGGGGAATGGCTAGAGCAGCACTCAGACACCAACGATTGGTTGATCCCCTGATCATGACCGGTTAAAGTAAATTCAGCCTCGAGCTGGCCCTGATGGGTTTCTCCAGCATACTGTAGTAGGTATCGTCGGCCCGCCCTCAAGCAGGAACCCGAGCACAACTATTCAGCACTCAAGGTAAGCGGGTTTGGTTGTTGATTTGGAGGGATACGGCGCTGATTGCGTTTGACAGCATCGGAGCGACGGATTTCGCCTCTTTCAACGTCACCCTCCCTCGTCCTGTTGCTCCAAAACTCAGTTAACGCCGAGAATTTCGGCTTGACTCTGTAAAATCTACGGCTTATTTGGGAAACCCAGAGCGAAATCAGCGGCAGATGAGAGAGCCAGATGGTGCCGCCGCCCTCATTCCTAATGAAACTTAATAACCAATAGATGGGTGGCTCTGCCCCTTTCTTTTTCAACGTTCTGCTATCATAGGTGGCCTATACAACCGATCCCTACTGAGAAGTTGGAGGGTTTAGTTGTAGGCTATGGTTCTATACAGATGTAGCACATTTGCCAATTGCTATTGAAACTGTCCGCAAAGTGACCGATGAAGTTACAGGTATGCCGTCTCTGAGAAAATTGAATGATTTTGATGACTGACAGAGCCTATCATAGCTGTCGGAAAATACTGTAGTTGCCTTTCAGATATGTCACGAGAAGCAAATCATAATGCAATGCAGCCCTCACACCGTCATGGCCCAGCTGAAACGGACGTGAGGCCTGACATTTGCCTAGACTTACAATGTATGAACGCCTTCTTGTTTGCTGTGCCCCCTTTGCCCGATTGCTTCCCAAGGCTGACGAGTTGTCTATTCAAGCCAACCCCCCCGAATGCCTCCCAGTTCCTATCAATGAGCTTCCGCCTCGCAGAGTGGTTTGGATTTGGGTCTGTGTGAGTGCTGAAAGTGCAGTCTGACGACTGACATGGACCGCACTTGTAATTTGTATACATATCCTCTAACAATCCTTAAGTGCCTCTGCGGACATGGAGGCATGAAGGTCAGCGTCGACCCTTGTCCCTATTGTGGCAATCCTCGCTGTCCAAACTGCCAGACCAGACGCCTTGATATTCGTTCCTGATAGCATCAAAGCCATTACCGACATTCCGACGAGATACTGACCGACTTAACTTCTCCTCGCCGACCATCTTACACTCATCGCCTTTTAATTTGCGTCGATGTATGTATCTAGCATGTGGGTATACGAGGGCTAGGCACGAAGCGGAAAACGATATCTGGGTCAGATATGTATTCTATGAATGCTAGTTGGCATAGTGTTAACGGTGACCGTTGATCTTGCCCAAAACACCCAAAATACATCCTCCTCACTATTTCTACTGAATCTTGACATAACTGATACAAACTGCATGGTTTGACAGGATATAGGTCCTGGTGATTGCGGCTGAACCATGGAGTCAATGCGTCAAAGAGTATCGAGACCGCAAGCCCTTCGAAAGCCCAGGAGAACGTTTCCCACCGGGAGCTCCTTTTCACGAGTGACGACCGCGGCGAAGCCTGCAGTAGCGACTGCTACCCCCAAAGTGGGAGACTGTTCTGAGCCAGACGAGTGGAAGGAGCGCTTTGCGAGCGAAATTATAGCCTCGGATGAGAATAAGGCCTATATCGATGTGCTCAGAGATATAGACGTTGACGTTGACGTCGAAGAGATTGCAGAATTCATGACCCCCTTTCCGCGCTCCAACTGTCGAGGGCGCCAAGTCCTTCGTGTTGAAGGATTTTGCGAGGGCGGAGATTTTGTTCTTAGGAACTTTGTCCCAGACGACCCTGAAAGCTCTCGGTTTGAACATGTGCAGGAGTCGAAAGCATGGATGTCCGACTGTAATCTGGCCCCTCAAAGCACCTCATCCTTCCAACGTCCGCAAAGTCGTGTCTTGAACAACGCAGAGCTATTCGAGGTTCTGCGACAGGCGGTATGCACTTATAAGTGATGAGAAGCCACGGAGCTTAGTTCGCTGGTTCGTCAACTAACTGAGGCATTTCCTTAAGCGCTATTGTGGGAATTCAACAGACAAAATAGCCGGGAATGCGCGACGAATGTAAGTCGGTTAAAGTAACTATGTTAATGGATTTACACTGATTCCGTAGATACATCAACAACCCTAATGGAGTCAGTGTGCTGGTGCTCCTAAGGACAGCGCCTCCATCACAAGTCGATGGTTTCCGTAAGCTCTTTACAGGCTACCTCTACCCGACCCTGGTTCCTAATCTGATAACAATTGATCCTGTAAGTAAAGCTCAAGTCTACCCGGTCTATTGCCTGAAAAGTCAGCTTTACATGACTGATAGAGGACATTATGATAGTGCTCCTGGGGTGACGGCTTTGTCATCTCCTTCGATCTTCCTTTCTTTGCCATTAGCACTCGAGGTCGCCAGGACAATCGGATTTTCTCCAAGGACAAGGAAAATCTTCGTTCTCGCTACGACCTTGGTTTCCTCTGTCTGAAAAGTCCGGCGTCGCCCCGGACTCCCCTCCATGACAGCCCCGTTTTACATGAAGCTGTCTTCTCATTCATGGTAACAGGTTACAGTGATCAGTGTTGGACCGCGGTCTGTCTAGACGATGATTTCTTCGACGAGGAATCCAGGTTGGCTAAGGAAGAAGAGATCGAGCAGTTAGACGGAACTATAGAGCCAATCGTGCTCCAAGCAGAACTTAAGACCCCAGAGACAAGTCGATCACCTCGACCATATTTACTCGCAGCTCTCGCTAAGCAACTTGAGAGGATCGTAGAGTACCACAGAGACATTCAAGAGCGCTTCAAAACCAGTATTGAGCATTACGTAAGTCAGATTTATACTAGGGGGCTGATATTTAATACGGGTGGCTTCTAACGAACGGAGATATCTCGAGTTTCTATTCAACTTAAACTAACTCTAACACAGAACACCATTACGAGATATGGATTTACTGATGGAGTATTACTTCAGAATATGAAAGAGTGGAGAAAACGGTTCCCCGAGATGCTTGGCAAGGTCATCTCCTCCAACTCAAGCCTGACGGCCAAGGTAAACGATTTTATGACAGACGGCATCATACTTGGCCCAAGGGAAACTCTTCAGGGGCCATTATGGCAGAGCTTGCAGGAGGACAAGGGCGCCTTGGCATCCATACGCATAATCAAGAGCCGTTGTAGCGAGCTGAAAGATATCGGTGTTCATCTTGAACAGCTCACGAAGTCATACGGGGAAATCATGCGTGAGGTAAGTTATTGCATCCACTAACATCATACTTCATCCTTAAGATTGATGTTCAATATGCAGCATAGAACTGATAGGTATTACAGAGAAAGAATGATCATGCAGACGAGCAACAGAACAGAGATAAGACAACCCAGCGCCTCACGATTGCAGCGTTTGTGAGTGAGCTTCTTCCCTCAACAGCACCTCAAAACTAATCTTTTAGGTGTTGGGGGGTTTGAATCTGGTTGCTCAGGTCTATGCTGGCAAACCAGAGAAAGGCGATTCGTCTTCCAGACCAGGATACCACATTTTGGTGGGCATCTTCAGCGCAATATGCTGCCCAGGGATTTTGTTTTACCTGTGGCTATACGGGTCTCCGTATGGTAAGACTATATGGTTCAGTCTTGTGGTGACGTTTCGAAATGTTCGAAACTACTATTTCAACATGCTTCGTCGCTTGACCAATGTCAGAGGGGTCTGGATTGGTCAACCGCAAGGTTTCTTCGGTTGGTTCTGGAATTATCTTGGCCTCACGACCCTGTTTCAGTTTGTTGCAAGACCTTTGGATAGGAGGGGGAGAGGGCTCCCGAGATGACAGCTAGAATGGGTGGCATTGGAAAGCGAGAGCATACGGTCATTTGATGGAAGCCTCATGTGGCCATCCTCCAGCAGAGCCTGGGAAGGTTACACATGCTCGGGCCTCATAATAAGCGAAGAATCTTACGATTGTGGCTCTCCATCCTTCGATTGTTTCTTCTACGCTCATCACATGCATTTGCATATCTGACCGGTGTACCAGGTCGTTGGGCAACAAGATCCTCATGTTCTGAGATATGACACGTTTCCCAGCGTTGACAGGATGACACAAATGCAGAGTCCAACTTCAACCTGCCACTATCGCGGGGTACGCGATACATCATCCTTCTTACAGCCGGCGTGTTAACAACCAATCGCTCCCTGGCAGCCTTACTTGCGACGAATCACGAAGATTTGGGTGGCTGCCAACACATCGCGCATTTTTGGACAGCATCAAAAGAGGCGTAAGAATCTCACCAACAAACCAAAGCGCCTATTGCAATCGTGAGGCTATGGCATGGCACGAGTCTTGATGCCCGACTGCCCCCGACTCACGTTCAAATGGCTTTGGGTGCGCTCACCTCTCACCTCAACTGGCTATTCCTACGAGGCAACCAGAAATCAACACTCTGATTTACCATTCTCGAACCTCAACACCATTACAGCAACATCGTGGCTATGGCAAAGACGTGTTCCGTCAGCGGTATTGAGGATCTGCTCGGGCGGGCTGGACTCGACACCCCAGTACCGGACTTCCCTGGGGCAGACATTGTGCACAACCCTCAAGACATCTTCCGAGTTTACCTCGCCGACACGATACAGAAGCTTGTGAGCTGTGACAGGCTGGTTGCCTATGATGCTATCCAGTCGTCCAACATCACCGGGATGGGCGATCTTGTAGTTGTAGCCCCGAGGCTTAGACTCCAAGGCGTAAACCCCGAGGATTTGGTGAGAGATCTTGCTAGCAGAGTACGATCGTCAAAAGATTCTTTCGAGGTATTGTGATTATCACTGACATGTGTTTGTGTAGTTGCCAGTATCGCCCCCTTTCGGATGTCCTGTCAAAGATGGTATACGACTGCAAGTCTTCTCGTCGCCCAATACACTGTCTCGGCTCTTGCTGTCCTACATCAGTGATAGGAGTACCTCGTACGGTTATGATACGTCGCTCGGTCTCGTCGATCCTGCTTCGCCCGAGGGACCTAAGAAGAAAGTCATTGTGGAATCTTCGTCACCCAATATGGCGAGTGAGTTCCAAGTTTCACACTTGCGCAGCACGCTCATCGGCACGTATGTCGCGAACATTTACACCAGTATGGGATGGGACGTTGTCAAGATGAACTACTTGGGTGATTGGGGAAAGCAGATCGGTCTCCTTGCCGCCGGCTGGCAGAGATTCGGTTCTGAAGATGAGTTCGCCAAGCATCCCCTTCGTCATCTCCTTGAAGTCAACCACAAGATCCAGAAGCTCTTCAAACCCGAAGAGGAGGAACGTAATGCTGCAAAAAGCAACAAGACAGATGTCACCGAAATTGAGTCACATGGTCTGTATGCTGAGCGAGATGTTTTCTTCAAGAAAATGGAGGACAAAGACCCAGAGGCCATCGCAATATGGCAACGTTTCCGAGATGCGACCGTCAAACACTACACTGACTTGTATGCCCAACTCGGAGTAACGTTTGATGAGTACTCTGGAGAATCTCAAGTCACTGCCGAGTCTATTGCCGAGGTCGAACAGGCTCTGAAGGAAAATGTAGTCTATGAGGAGCACGAAGATTCTTGGAAAATTGACTTTTCGAAGCACGGCGCAAAAGGACTCTCGACTGCGGTGTTACGCTTTCGAAACGGAACGACTTCGTATTTACTACGTGACCTCGCCGCGGTACTCGATCGATACAAGAAACACAACTTCGACAAGATGATCTATGTTGTTGCGATGGAACAAGACATGCACTTCCACCGAGTGACAAAGACTCTCGAACTCATGGGAAGACAGGATCTTGCTGAACGAATCCAACATGTGTCGTTTGCCAAAATTAATGGCCTTCCAGACGAACTCAAAGGAGCGGCGCTGTTGAGTGACTACCTAGACGGCTGTCGCACGATGGTAAACACCAGTCTTGACGATGCGGAAGATGACTCTCTCCATGTGGACAAGTCTGACAAGACAGTTGGTCTGCTTGCCCTGGCTGGTCTATTTATCCAGGACCACACTCACAAACGAACAACATCCTATGCGAGTGAGTCCGAGAAGATGGTATCTCTTGAGAAGGAGACAGGTGCTACCATTCAGAACTGCTACGCCAGGCTACTTGAGAAGTTAGGTCCGGAACCCGCCAACTTTGACTATGCGACGCTGGACTATGCTTCACTAGAAGTGGAAGACTATGCAGAGCTTTTGCGGATTCTGCTCCAGTATCCAGATGCGGCACACGGTTCACTCAGGACACTTGAGCCTTCATTTATCGTCATTTATCTGTTGAGGCTGGTGGATCAACTCTCCGTAACTCTTGACGACGATGATGAGAAGGATTGGACTGGTCTTGAGACTGCCAGCAAAGCGAGACTTGCGCTCTATGAGAATGCTAGGCAAGTTTTTGAGAATGCTTTGAGACTTCTTGGAGTGTCACCATGGAGTCCATGAAGCCTCGTTACCTCTTCACCCCTTTGCCCTCACGTATGGTTACTGCTCTGCACCCCACTTGATGCTTTTTTTTTTCTTTGTCGCCGTTTCTTGTCTTGATTTATTCAGCGATTTTGTGAATTTGGCGTTTTTATATGGGGATATTTCCTTACAGATTGTGTTGGTCTTATGCTCTATTGCTATTGTATGACGGTTCAGGGTAACGAAAGGGACAGCCATAACTCAGGCTTGTCAAGACAACAGTAGCCTAAAATGCGATTATTAAAGAAAAATACTGGGTTTGGAGAAGAAATTCGACTTTCACATGCATAGAAACATGTAGCATATCAGCTTGGTTTAGTTATGACTTGTAACAACTCGAAGAACAGGAAACTAAAGAAGGTCTGCTAAAATATACACGACTTGAAGAGCAATTCCGCTACGAAGCTAACTTACTATTCTAACTTTGATCCGAGTGAATGCTCGTTCAAATTTTATAACTGTTGACAATAATGTGGCAAGTGACTGTTTGGCCTGTGATGTGTCACAAGCTGGATGCCTCAGTATCGGGGTAAAGCTTCCGGAGCTTCACTCCGTCATCGTCATCACAACCATCCACTACCCTATCGTTGACCTTGATATAACAATGTAAATACCTATATCCTAAAAACTTAATACTCTTCCAGTACTGACATTTCCAGACTCTAATACCTACTCAACACTCATCTACAATCAACTCACATCATGTCATCAGATGCCCCGCAGGACACCCCGCAGAAGCAGTGGTGGGAAGAGTTCCCTGAGCCAAAGGCTGAATGCACTCGAGTCGACCCGTCCAAGATCTCCAAGCTTATCGAAGTGAATGCAGCTTCTGGTCAGAACGCCCATCGAGACTTTCTACTGGTTGATGTTCGAAGGACAGACTGGGAGGGCGGCACTATCTCTACGTCCATCAACCTGCCCGCTCATACCTTGTATCAGACCCGTCCTCAGGTCTATCAGCTTGCCAAGCAGGCGGGTATTAAGAGCATCATATTTTATTGCGGTAAGTATACTAGATAGACAGCCGAACCAACGTTACTAACGATCCATCTCTAGGGAGCTGCGGTAGTCGGGGCCCACGATGCGCTGGCTGGATGCAGGACTACCTCGATGAAGTTGGCGAGACTGACATCAAAGCTGAGATTCTGATTGGAGGCATCAAGGGATGGCAAAAGGCGTATGATGGCCAGCTCATGGACTTTTACGACGAGAAAGTCTGGAAGAAAGAAGGCGAGTAGCGTCTGGCTGGACATGGTATAGCAGTCAAGGCATCCTCTCTTTTCATGTCTAGTAAGATGTGACCCAAACAAATTGCCCTCAGGGACTTGTCTCATTTTCGACCTTAACGCCAACAAAGATCACAAAGGTTCCCATCGTCTCTTCTCTCCCTGTGTTTCCGTGCTCGCTGATTATCGGTCTCCTCGTCGGTCGTCGCCGCCAATTCGTTCCAGAGCTTCGAGCATCACCACGGAGTTGCCACGGATGACCTGTTACCAACATTAGCATATTGTCTCTAGTCATGGAGCTGGAATCTTTGAAAACGTACCACCATGCCGATTCTGACCTTCTCTCCACCGTCCTTCTCTTCCACCGCCTCGTCCAGGACAATGTTCAGGAAGACCTAGCACAATTAGCCCAGCCCGTGTAAAATCGTAATATAAATCGCTCACATCGTAACCGCGGAGGACACCGATGACCTTTCGGCTGCCGTTCAACTGCACGAACAGTCGCTTGTCGAGGTACTGTATAGAAAAGTTAGCCAAGGATCAAAAGCATCAGATCGCAAGATATCGGAGCCGGCGTGACAGCCGGAAAAGGCCAGATGAATATGCGACGTATACAAGATCAACACTTGCCTTCTTGAGCTCAGGTTGCGCGGGCGCCATCTTGAGCAGTCAATCGTTTAATAGCTTGGATGCTGTTCAAGATGCGACGCGATCGCGGCCTAGAGCTACCCATTTCGCATAAACTTAGGTCACGTGCTGATAAGATTGCGAGCCAAATGCACGTCACTTTGGCATCTCTAGGCGCGTCGCGAATTCTGCCTCTTTAACTGCAATGCGCCTGCAGTAAAAAGAATCGCACCATGAGTACTTTTGCTGGAAAACGAAAGGCCAAGGTCATCAAGGTTGCTGATGAGGAGGATACGAGTCAAAATGTCTCGACAGCAAGCGGCGACAATGTTACCAGCGACGGTGAGTATTTCAAGACTTTCAACGTGCGACGCTTGCTGATGAGACCAAGGCTGACCCTTGCGAATACAGAACCTGCTAAACCGTTATTCGGTGCAAAATCCGGTCGAAAACCCTTTAGGCAGTCAGGATTAAGGAAGAGCTTCAATCCGGCCGATGGCGACGGTCTTGGAGATACCCCAACCACCAACGATGACGAGGACGACGGTCCAGTAGTGGTTCGGCCAGCTATTAGTCGATCAGGCTCACTCAAGCAGAAGAAAAAACCGAAGTCTTCAAGGTTATCATTTGGTGGAGATGAGGGCGCTGCGGGCGACGAGGAGACCACCGAGGTCTTTACACCGAAGAAGCTGCCTTTGGGACGTGCATTGGAGAACAGCGCCATCAAACGAGGACTGGGTACAATGGGACTTCCTATGAGGTCCATTGGAGACGATGACGATCGACCTAAGTACAGTAAGGAATATCTCGACGAGCTACAGTCATCCACGCCAAACACTCCTCAAAATGCTTCAACATTACCACCCGACGACGGTGGTCTGATGGATCTGGACGCTTCTGAGCTTGAGGGCGCTGTAGTTGTCGAGTCGTCCGACTTTAACCAACCGAAGCCGACAGCCATTCTATCCGAGGCGGAAATTCGCGAGAAGAAAGAACGGCGGCAACGGTTAGCCAAGGAGCAAGACTTTTTGTCAGTTGAAGACGATGAAGACCCATTTGGACGTAAAAAGAAGGACGACACACGTCTAATAGCAGAGGATGAGGACCTCGGCGAGGGCTTCGACAATTATGTCGAGGACGGCGGACTTTCTCTTGGCAGACGAGCTGAAAAGGAGAGACGGAAGCAAGATCGGAAGAAGATGGAGGAGCTCATTACCGCAGCTGAAGGTCACACTTCTGACTCTTCCTCCGATAGCGACGCCGAGCGTCGAATTGCGTATGAAGCTGCACAGACACGTGCAGGCATGGACGGCTTGAAGAAACCCCGGAAAGATCCCAGTCAGGAGCTTTTGCAAGCACCGCCCAAGATATCACCTCTTCCTAGCTTGACAGAATGTTTGGCTCGTCTGCAAACTACGCTCAAAGGAATGGAAGAGGAGATGAAGGGCAAACAGAACCGAGTACAGAAGCTCAAACAGGAGCGTGAAGAGATTGTGAAAAGAGAAGGAGAAGTCCAGGCTTTGCTGGATGAGACGGGTCGCAAATATCAAGAAGCAATGGGGCAAGGAAAGGTGGTCGAGGGTAAGGTGGATGTCCCGGCAAACGCTCCTGCAGAGATGGTGGGTGCAAGAGGGCTGGAAACGCTTGGTACGCCATCTAGGAAGCCTGAAGAAGAGGAGATTTGATGACTTCAAGAATTGGCATGACCGTTCATCGTTTACAAACATGGTCCTAGGCAAACCAAGCGGGCTTTCAATAACTAGGCCTTGGTCCCTGTTACAGTCCAAAGGGGCCTAAGGGGACTCGACGATTCTGATCGCTGTAAGCTCAGCACATTATGCGGATGAAATCTATGCTTCTTCACCCAGGGAATTGTTCACTCAAGGCACTTCGAAGAGGCCCCAAGTTTCCCCGGGTTGATGAAGTTCTAAGAACAAACTAAGCTTGGCTTGGTTGTGTTGTGTTGCGTTAGGTTGGCCTCACAGTGGCTCACTCTCCACCAGCTCAATCGCATACGCTGAGGTCACTCTAACATTAAGTAGTCTAGCGTTCTATCCAGATGATTAAGTATATATACATATTACAATATCCGATGTCGAAACACATTATCAGTTCGATATATCTACTCTTCTTGATCTTTGCGTTTGGTGATTTTAACCCAAAAATCCGAGGCAAAGAGGAATACCGAGGTCTGAATCTTGATGGGTTTCTCGGGGTTTAATACAGCAAAGTCGTATCGTTTGACCAACTGCTCCCATTAGCACAACCACTCAGGGCACAGAGCATGGGCTTACATACCTCGAAAAGAGCCTTATGAATCTCCATTAGCGCGATCGGTTTGCCCAAGCACGAGTATTTCCCATGGCCAAAATTCGTATCAAACGCCGCTATCATATTCCGCAATTCATCCTGACTGGCAAGTAACCATCGTTCAGGACGAAAAACGTCAGCGTCTTCACCCCAGACGAGGCGGGATCGACCAACAGCGTAGAAACCCTGACCAACCTGCGTTCCGCCCGGAACGAAGAAGCCGTTGATGGTGTCGCCCTCTGGGGGTACCTGCTTGAAGCCAAGGCCGGCGATAGGAGGCCACATGCGTAGGCCTTCACGGACAACAGCTTGGAGATAGGGCATTGTCTGCGTTTGTGCCCAGGAGATGGGTGTGTTAACTGATGAGGCGAATTGGCGAATCTCGGCTATAAGGGAGGTGTATGCTGTTGGGTTTGTGATGAGTGAGAGGATGATCATGCGTAGAGCATGTGCTGAGGAGTTGGAGCCGGCGATGCTATAGCATGTCAGTGTTGGTATGTCGGCGAGTTTTCAATGGACATACATTGAGATGAAGACTTGTTGGATGAGTTCCTCCTCATTCATGCCGTTGTTGATATGAGCTTGCATCATGTCCTTTGCCAACGCACCATTGGCAAGGCGCCTGCGAACAAACTGAGTTGCAAACCTGGGCAAGAAAGGTCAGCTACCATGCTCGTAGCTCGTCAGATTAACATTTGACTCTTCTCAATAACTTACCCCATCAGTCGCCCAAAACCAACTTGATCTTCCTCGCGCGGCAACAGAAGACTTAGTGGCCATCGATGAACTATCTTGGCCAACCAGGGATAGACCGACACTATGTTCATAACTGGAAGTGAACTAGCATTAATCTCATTGTAGCGATAGAGATCCTCGTCTTTGGTCAGATATCCAAAGGGTTCTCCAAACGATACATCGCCAATGGAATCGAGGGCGAAGAACTGAGTCTTTTCGGCCAAGTCAACTGGCTTTGGCTCGCTCGCAGTTGATAGGTACTTGCGGTCGATGAGAGAAATGAAGTTGAGGAGTTGACGATCTAAACCTGCTTCAAATCCGAATCCTTCATTTTCTTTGCCAGAGTACTATGTACGAGGGATTATCAGTGCTGCGCAAGAACATGCATATTTCAACTCACCCCTGGCGCCATCTTTGCCCTCATCGCTTTATGCTTGACTTCATCTCTCTCTGACACAACATTGTCGACATTGGGCACTATTCTACCACTGTTGTAAAAGTCTCCTTTTGTATAAGTGCTTCTCACAGCAGACATGCTGCGCAGCACAGCTGGGTCAGTGCAAAGAAGCTCATTAGGACCGATTCGAACAAGAGGACCTGTAAACTATAAGTGATTTCATCGACTGATATGAAATAGTCTCGTACCAAACTCATCCGCCGCATTCTTAAGATGCTCATGATAGCGACCGCTCAGCGCCCCACGAAGCTGCCACCACGTCGACCATGCCGCGCCTTTGGGTCCTGGAATATGGCGCAGACGATACCAGCGTTGTACAAGACGGGTGACAAGGGCAACAAGTAAGACGCTGATCACCTGGAGGCAGACTCTGGTCAGCGCTTGACCTGTCATTGTCTGAGGTTACAGCAGAAGCACGTTGCTAATAGTGTAGTTTCAGAATAGTGACGGGCGGGGGGGGATAGGAGAATGGTTATGTGACTTATCAGCTGAAAATTCACAGAGAGACAAGCCAAGGCATTGACTTTGGGTTTAGTCTGGACAACCCAAGCCCGGCCCGCGCGGGACCATGATGCGGCGTGGTTAACTAGTAGACGGGGGATGATCTAGATCAGTCGATAAGGGACTTGTGAGTCTTGTGAGAGAGTGGATATGGTAGGGCTGTTAAACCAGCATATATCTACCGAGCTGTGCTTGATGTGACCTTTTTCAGAGTCTATAGCAAGACAATCAACATGACAAACTAAACTGAACTTCTGCAACTGCTACTCTTCCTTCTTTCACTGAATTACCAAATCGAGATAAAAAGCACTATGTACGTCCGTGCAAGAGACCAGAGAACAAATCGGAATGTTCCCAGGGTCGCCTGACGCAGCTCATTTCTCCTCTCCCGTGAATTCGCGGAAATGGACCAATAGCAAATTTGCGGAACAGGCCGTCGACGGGAAGAAGTTGGGAGGCGTTCCACTCATCTTGGCTTTAGAATGTTTGTCTCTGTTGGTTCAGCAATTCCTCAGCAGCTCGGCAGGCGCCGAATTGAAGAGCCAACCAGCTTATACAGGTCATTCAGGAAGTGGTAATCGTGTTTCTGTAATTATTTCATCTCAAAAGGTGTATCTAATCTACATGTTTGCGGAGTAAGAAAGAGATTCCTCCATTATATAAGAGGACCATCATCTACCCTATGTTGAGGTCGCTCTCGCAAAAGCCCAGTTCTAGAAGCAAATCGTGGCGTCATAACATCGTTCTCAAAAGACTTCCCCTTCAAATGTCCTTCTTATCTTGTCCTCCACTGTAAAGAAGCCCGTCGCTTACATTACCAACCAGCCACGCCCACCAATCAACAGCCAAGTTAACACGTCCATACCACGGACCCTCGCCAGTCACCTTGGGCATGCGGTCCGCAGCCTTAACAAAGTAGTTGCTTGTAGCGGAGACAGCCAGTTTTTGCGGCTTGTTCTTGTCTTTCTCATCCAGCACAGGCATCACGCTTGTCGAGCCCGTCTTCTCCATCTGCTTGAGGATGCTCGTTATCATCTTAGCCATGATATCGGCGCCAGGAGTCCACGAAGATGTCACGTAGCCCATCACGAAGCTCATGTTGGGCAGGGAATCGAGCATGCAGCCCCGCCAGACGTAGTGTGAGCCGGCGTCGATGGTCTGGCCGTCTACTGAGGGGGCTACGCCACCGAAGAGCTGAAAGTGTAGACCTGTTGCAGTGACGATAATGTCGGCATCGAGCTTGCGACCGGACTTGAGAATAATTCCGTCCTTTGTGACTGTCTCGATTGTGTCGGTCACAATCTCGCAGTTATCCTGGTGCAGGGCCTTGAAAAAGTCGCCATCCGGACACATACATAGTCTTTGTTGGAACGGATTGTAGCTAGGATTGAAGTGGACATTGACATCGACATCCTTTGGCAACTCCGCCTTCATCCCCTGCATCAGGAGCATGCGACCCAGATTTGGGAAAGTGAGAAGAAACTGGGTGGAAAAGAGCTCTATCAACACATCTTTCCAGTATATGAGCCAGTATGCCCATGACCACGGGAGAAGAAAGCCTAGCACGGAGTCGAGCTTGGAAGTTGTTGGTCGAGAGATGACAAAGGACGGGCTGCGCTGCAGCATTGTCACCATGCTTGCCTTTTCAGCAAGAGATGGGACAATTGTGATTGCTGTAGCTCCGGAACCAATTACAACGACATGTTTATCAGTGTAATCGACATCTTCAGGCCACCACTGGGGATGCACAACCTGGCCACCAAAGCCCTTGATACCCGGAATTGTAGTCTCAAAAGCCTTGTCGTACGAATAGTATCCCACACAGCTGATGACGAAATTGGCAGTGAATGTCTTGTGCTGACCGTCCGCATCAACTTCTATCCTCCACTGCTGCTCATCGGTTCGCCATTCGCACGCCAACATCTTGTGTCGTAGCCGTATCTTGTCCCTCAGGCCAGCAGCATCAACAGCCTCCTCGATATAGTCGACGATCTCACCGGCCTGAGCCATCTTGTGCTTGTGTCTCCAGGGATGCCATGGCAGGCCAAACGAGGTCATAAACGAGTCGGATCGGAAGCCTGGGTAGCGGAAGAAGCGCCATGTTCCGCCAATGGCCGATCGCGCCTCGAGGATCGTGTACGAACGGTGGGGGAGCTTTTGGTCGAGAACGTGGGCTGTGTTGATTCCCGAGAGGCCGGCGCCCAGAATGAGGATGTCGTGATGTTCTGTAGAGTCGTCCATTTTGAGGAACTCGTTGCGAGAGATTGTCGTTGTCGCTGGAGAGTTGTTGAGAGGTGAAATGATGTTGGGAAAGCCTCCATACTTGTACTTTTCCCCCCTAACGCTACCTACATATGTCTTGGAACAGTTGTATCGCCTAGTCCCACATTTTAATTAAGCCACATTTTAGGTTCATATCAAATTGAAGCCACTTGGAGTTTTTAATTACTATTCGTATAAAGCAGTATTCTCAAGGGGGGCTTAATAGCGGTTTGATGAGTTTTTGTTTTTATGATTGTCTGATGTAGTCTCTGGTATTGGAATGGAATAAGCCGAACTGACCACTGGGGTCCAGTGTTATATCATGTGCAATTTCGAGTTCCCAACGCTCTAACACTCATGATAATCGTTGTTTTCATATAATATTACCGTTATAGTCTTTCCTAGCCTTCCGTATCAGGATACGGTACTTGCTGACTGCATAGATCAAGCTTCCAACTACATATCTGACAGGGGCATGAAATTATAAGTCTGACATTAAAGCACTTCTAAGGGACTCTGAGCATTTATATATTAATATTAATCAGTACAGCTAACACGTCTTACAACATGAGAAAAAGTGGTCAGATGAAGAGTAAGCCATGGCCATGTCGTGGCTGACCAAGGATGTGTCATGGAAACTTCTACGACAACTTAGCTGAGGAATTCTCTGCTATTTGATTTATTCATGGGCACTAGAGAGGTAAACAGATCGTCTTGAGAATCACTAGTTACAGCTAACTTTGTCGTGACGGCCACCTGATGGTAAATCATCAGCTGGTCTATTTTGTCACATTCCCAGGTATACATAGAGTTCCCATGATTATAATCTACTACCTTATTTCGAAAACCAATACGCAAGATACTTAAGACTCCCCATAGTAGTCTTCATGATAAATGAACCGCCACGTAGGAGTTTCTGTAGTCTCTGTGATTAATTCCCCCTCGAGACTTGACGCCCTCAACAGTCTTACCAGTAAGAAGGTAGTTGATAACATGCAATTACTTAAATTTTGTCCAACCTAACAACCATGAACACGGGATCAACCTTCTTGTTATGTAAAATACATTATCTAGAAAAAACGACTTTCAAAGTAATTATGCACTAGGAGCCCGCAGATGGTTCACGTATAAGAGGAAAACGCTTCGCTCTGAATTTATAACATGGCTTGGTACCCTATTCCAATTACCTTACGAGTTTTTTATTTTTGTTAATTCCACAGGTATAAAACTCCATCTTCATATATACTCTTCTCTGTCACCCCTGGAAACTAGTCACCATCCTCAGGTTCTCAAAGTATATAACTTTGGTTGCTAGTTATCCAGCAATACTGGAATTATCAAGCTAAAGAAAATATGATATTAAATAAAGCTCGACTGGCAGTGTAGTTCCCTTATGCCTGTCTTTATTTAAAAGTATCTTTGCAAGATAGTTTAGGGTCGGCAATGGCCGGACTGTGTTATTCAAAGAGCCTGGTATATAATCATTTATCTTGATTTATTCATGATCTCTACCACCTCCACGGCGTAGTTTCTGGTTAACATTACACCTTGTATGATAGCGTTTTGAAATAGAATCTTGACATATATAGTAATAAATCTCTAATATCTGCAGATACAGGACTCTAAAGTTTTCTACACCAGCAGGTGTGGCGTAGCAGGGGTGTTTTTCAAAAATACCCTGTCTTGTTGGAAAGTTGTTGGTCCTGGGATCATTCATGGCCTGCCCTTAGAAGTCACGCATAAAGTGACATAGCCCATATCCTCATGCTGTGCCACCTGTTGGTCAGCATATAATATCCGGAGGCAAGGGACAATAAATAAATAGATAGACTACGTTACCCCTGAACCTACGCCGTCATAATTCTCGCATCTTCCACCATGGAGCCGTTTTCAACGGTTCCAACGCAAACAGAAACACCAGCATTAACAGCCACAGGCAGAATCGCCCTCACTACACCGTACCAAGAGCCGAGTAGCTGCCTATCCAACTGGAAAAGGACGAGTGTGGTATGTACTGAAGATGGCAGAACCACGGTCCCTGCCTTAGTCTCGGATCAGGTCCCCTCGTGTTACCCTTCTGGCTGGGACGACTCCAATACCGACAGCCTACTCAGCTTCCGCCCTGCAGTTTGCCCTACTGGCTGGGTTTACCATGAAATAGGGAGGGATACAATCTCTGCTGAAGTAGTTTCCACTGCTTGGTGCTGCCAAAGGTTCGTTGCCTTTCACTTCTCCGGTTTGTTCACACAACTAACTAGAATCTACCAAGCGGCTACCGTTTTCGCGATTTCGATGGATACTACAGCCAAATTGCTAGCACGCTTACCCGAAAACGATGTAGACGATGGGTAAAAAGCACAACAGAGTCATCCGAAATCGAGGAGGCAACAGGAACATGGTCTGATTTCCAGCATGACGATGCTGTCACTGCCCCTGACGGTACCCTCATGCTTCACCGGGCTTGGGCTATAACCTGGGCTTCGTCTGACAGAACTCATCTCTCGCCAAAGCCGCCCACGCTGACCAGCAGTGAGATAGTGCCAACATGGGAACCCCACGATGCCACTACTACCCCCAGGACGCGTCGCCCTCCCGCTGACGGTCCAAGGATTATGAGCAGCGCTGCTGTCTGGTTTTTGATGATTGGGCTGCCTATGTTAATAGTGGCAATAGTTGCGGCCTGCTGCTTATGGTGCTTTCAACGGCGGAGGAAAGAGAGGAGGCAATAAATAAGTAGAGCGTTCGTTTTGGTATGGTACGGCTGTATGGTACAGCCGATGAGGACACGGAGGACGCCACCATGAAATTTCTATTCAATGTAATATATTCTGTTCGGCGAGATATAGTGATAATGTAGCTGTGTCCTTTGATGCGCTACTTAGTCATACACCATTAAAATCACCTCATCTCGAGACACGATTGATCGTTGAGGGTTAATGGAATCAGGGGAAATAAAGAGTACCTCGTTCGGAATAATATGGACCAGCGGGATATACTAAACATGTAATACTCTTATCTTTCTCATCTCACTCGACACCTCAGTGCTTCACCATACACAGATTCAGAACTCGCCTGACCAGAGCCTCCTCCACGCATCCTCACAAACCTCAGTCCGAATCTTCTCTAGGAAATCATCCATAGCAACCGGCTCTTCACCTTCCAACGTCAACATACCATCCCTGACTCCCCGCCAGCCCTCGATTGGAAGCTTGAAGCTGGTGTGATTAACACCAGGAAAGTACCGGCCTTGCATCTTCTTCTCGCCCCTCTTGACAGCTTCATATGCTATGTGGCACTCCTCACAGACTAAGCCTGTAGTGAGAGCTGGGTATAGGTACGCTGATCTTCCGCCCCAGAAAGCAAACTTGCGCCTGGGATGGCAGAAACCGTCGCAGGTGAACATTGGTTCGTCAGGGTGCATTATGTCTCCATCTTCTTCAAGAGGTGCTTGGGGTTCGCTCTCATCATTGTCTGATTCCGCACCGTCTTGATTCTCATCCTCAGCCTCCTCCACTGGCTTCTGACTAGAATCAGCGTTGCCGTCTTCTCCGTTACTAACACGCTTGGCTGATGTCGATTCTTCTTTAGGGTCCTCCTCAAAGCTGGTGAACTTGACGTCGCTTAGCTTTGAGAATATCGCAGAGCCGATGATCCTGGCATATCGTTCCAGTGTTTCGTCCCTTCCCAGTGCCATGCAGAGTAATCCAAGTGTCTGTGCAAGTAGCGGGAGGTACAGGAAATCGTTCCAACCAACTGAATCCCCAAGGCCAACGAAGGCATCGTCCAAGAGAGACTGCATGACCTCCTGGAACCTACTTAGGGGCCCAACGGCCATGTACATGTAAGCCAGAGCAACACGTCGATGGGAAGTCATGAATGGAGTAAGCTGCGTCACGTCAAGAGCGAAAGGTCGTTGCAAGAGATTCACAAGCGAATCGAGTCGCTGTGCCTTGTAGATAGGATCGTGCGACTTGCGGAACAGCTCCAACTGAACAGTTGCCATGAAATCAACGGCTCTAGAGAGTGTAACATAGGCAGGCTCGTCTAGGATGCGGAACCAAGAGACCGTGCCTTGGGCATCAAAGACCTGGTCGAGTACTGCAAGAGCTCTTTCAGGATCTCGGCAGGCGGTGAGAAAGATGTATCCAAGATCTACACGAAGCGGCAAACCCGCGTCGAGGTTGTCCAAGAAAGCGATTGCCTCCTGATAGACATTAACGATAAACTCTTGCTCGTCATTGTCGCTTGCTATATCGCAGAATGGTGTAAGTCTGCCCTCGCTCTCTTCCACGTACTCCGAGGCAAGCCAGGTGATCCTCTCCAAAAGACTGAAGCTCTTCAGCTTGTGGATGTATTCCATTTTATCTGGCTTCTTCTCGACCATGCTCATCTCGCCAACGAGGTCTGCAGCAGGGGTAATGCCGTCTGGATCGGCTTCTTTGGCTTTGATGTAGGACTCAATAGCCGCATCGTAATGCTTATTCTCGGCCTGAGCCTGAGCGCAAGTCGCATGTACTTTGCGCGTTAGGGATGGAGAAATGTTGGTCGAGGAGAGGTGAGCAACGGCTTCGATCATGAGTTGGAGCGACTCATTCTTCTTGTTTCGAAGTAGTAGGATCTTGGAGAGGACGCAGACAGCTCTGTACCACTCCTCATCATCGGGCTTGCAGAGCTCCATAGCAGTTCTACAGACTTGCTCAGCTGGTTCAAGATAGCCTGCTTCACCCAGAACTTGTGCCACTGCACGGTGAGCACCAGCATCGGGTTTGATCTCGTCTCCAAAAAGATTCAGAATACCCATGGCAGCAGCATCCTCATCAAGGGATGGTTTGTTCTCTGCGGTCTCTTTTCCTCCTTTTTCTTGGGCTTTTTCCTGAGCCTCTTGTGAGGCGGTCTCTTTGGGTTCCTCTTCAGGTTGAGCTTGCGTTGCCTCGTCGTCTCCAGATTTGTCGTTCTTCACAGAGTTGAATGTGTCAGGGAAGTTTATGGACGCTTGATCACTTAGGAGACCGCTCAGGCCAGTCTACAGATTGAGTTGTTAGTATGTCCATTCGAGACGGGGAGTAGCCAAAGGGAAGAAGTCTTACCGCATACAGGACACCCCGAAGGCGTTCCCATGCTTTGTTTGCATCTGTTGATGTCTTTGCTCCATACAGCTCACGCAAAAACCCCTTGGCAAGGCTAAGACGGCAGTTTGAAGGTGTCTCTGCGACACTCCGCCACCATTCCCTGGCGAAATCGCTGAGTGATTCTTTAATAGCAGGCTGCTCAGCAAGCTTAGCCCATTCTTGGGCCTTCTCGTCAGAGAGCTTCATTTTCCCCTTCCCATAGACCATACCCGCCTTACCCAGCATTTCTGAGAGGCCAGTCTTGTCTGACAAAGCCTCAGCAAAGGCTTCAAGGACCTCGATTTGCTCCTCAGCTGTGTGTTGATCAATGTCGATCTTGATCCAGTGGGTCATGAGCCAAAAGGCGCAGTGCTTCTTGAGCTCTTCATAGACGCCTGTTCTGGAAGGTTGAAATAGCTTTGCAGAGTTGAGGAATATCTGGCGATGCGCCTCTGATGGACCCCATCGGAAAGGAGAAGATTTGTTGGAACTATTGGTGAAGTAGTGACGCATTGATCGCTCTTGGAACTTGACTGGGAGGGGACCGTCATCATATATGGCGTCGTTGTTGCCGGATTCGTCCTGCTTTAGATCATATAGATCTGTGTCTTCGATGTCCTGATACTTAGCTCGCAGTTCTGCGTCCAGTCCAGCATCCCCAATCTTCAGAAATTTGGAGAAGAACTCGGGGATTTCCTCAATGTCAAACTCTTCTTCTTGTGATAGGAACTTAAGCAGGGACTGAACCTCGTTGAGAGACAGACTGGCGAAAGTAAATGCGACCCAATGGAGCAGCGAGGCTGCTATCTCTTGGTGTTTGGCCGGCATACGACGCTGACACTCCGCGAGGAGGATCTCATAGATGCCGTGAAGGTCCTGAGGCTTGTCTTGCTCCAGGGCTTTGAGAGTTGCCCCTTCACGACCGAGATCATTGAGCCGGACGAGGAAATGCTCCGCATAGAGCATGTCTATCATAAAACGTTAGTCTTTCCCACTGCATCTTGTCCAAGGCCTTGTAGAGTACACTTACTGGGTGCTATTTCCTCCACCTTATCAGCAACTCTCTGCTGGACATAGCGACTGAACCGTTTCAAATGTTCCAGGGTGTTAATCTTTTGCCAGATGAGAGCCTGGAAGTCCTGCTGCTGCTTCTCCTTTGTCGCTTCTATCCGCAACAGGTCGACTTCCTTGGGAAGATCGTCCAAGCGCTCCGGTCTAGTGGTAACAACAAGTGAAATCCTGAGTTTCTCGCCCTGGATAAACTTGGATAAAAACTCTATAAAGTTTTGCCAGTCTCGGAGCTCATCCAAGCCATCTAGCACGAGGAAGAGGTGATACTTGGAGTCCTGCTCAAAGACTGCCCCAAGCAGATACTTGACAATGGATTGCCACACCTCGGTATCCAAGGGAATGTCGTCTCTTGAAATCTGGGCTTCCATCTTATTGCAGGCGGCACTGTTGGCTTCTGCTACCTGGTTGACCACTGTTATTATCCCGGAAATGAGACTGGCGTACATCGCTTCTTGCTCGCGGAAGTAAAAGTGACCAACGCATGTGTGCCCCGAGCCATCGGCTTTGGCCATCTGAGCAAGCTTCTCGTATACCGACACAGCCATGTGACTCTTTCCAGCACCAGGTTGCGCGATGATGGCGAGTGGAGGACGAGAGCCATCTTCCATAGCGATCCATTGATCCCATTCCGACTCCTGAAAGACCCAGCCACACGAATCTGGAAGAAGGGTCTCTTTTAGAATCTTGTACTCGTGATCATCGTTGCCAATTATTTGCATGGCATTTCGAATGCGGTTGGCTGAGTCTGACTTGTTGGCCTGCGTGTTCTCTATCTTCTTCTCTTTTTGCTGGCCACCGAACAACTTAAGCAACCTGGCGACATCGTGCTTGATGTTTTCCGTGTTCTCTTGAATGGTGTCAATAGCCTGTCCAAATCTCTCGAGCATCTCCGTGTGTGACTGCTGGTTCTCCTCAAGCTGGGCCGTCATGGCGAGAGTCTCTTCAGTGTTGCCGAGGATGGCAAACTCGGTGGCCTGATGGAGATGCTGCAATTTCTTATCCATGCCTGCCCTTGCTCCTCCGAGGTCGTCGCCATGACCTATCAAGCCCTTCAAGAGAGTGGAAATCCACTTCTTGAAGCGACCAAGTTCGATATACTTGTGGGCAATACCACACATGGTGAGAAACGAAGAGAAGACGTCCATGAGACAGTTCTGGTACGCCTTTTCCTTGGGTAGCCTGGTCTCAAGGATCGTGATCCTGGAGAGGAAGCTATTCATGTCGTCAAAGAAGATGATGACCATATCATAGTCGGCTTTAACTGCTCGACAGGCCTGGAGCATGAACGTCATGGCAGTTCCTATGGCAGCGGCCGGTGGAAAAGCTGGTGCAGCTGCTGCAATGATCTGGTTCGCTCCCTGTTCCACGAGATCCAGATTAGAAGCAAAGAGAGTCCTCAGACGATCGACCTTGCCATTGTCGTGTCTGAACTTGTGGAAGTTGTTCATCTGATCGGTGCCAAAATCGAGCATGCCCTGGACATTGTCGAATTTGCGTTCCAGGTCGAATCCGACGATGCCCTTGTAGCTCTTGAGAGCGTCTTTCCATAGGTCTGCAACATCTCGATTGTCGTTCTTGAGCTGCTTTTGCAGCTCCACATGGTCTTTCTTGACAGTCATCACGAAGCAATCAACGAGTGTCTGGAAAGAAGTGGAGGTTGGTGAGATGTGGCCAGGGACGTGGTAGAGCAAAGGCTCCTAGAGTGACGGGACCCGTATTGATATACCTACGTTGGCTACATCTCAAGGGTAAATTCAGCCGCCGGAGTAGATAAATAAGCCGCATAGCTTGCTAAGACTACTAAGTTATAGCGAGAAAAACAATTGGCGCATTAAGCTAATCGTTGGTCAGCCTGCATGTATCCATGTCTGTCTCGTGAGCTCTGTTCGGCCCACTTTGTTTTCAGCTCGATTGTTGGGACCTGAATAGGTGTCAATATTTAATGCCAGTGAGATTGGCAGCCTAATATCTCGTATTGTCAGCCTGCTTTCGTAATATCGGAACACCCAGAAGTCCTGCGCATATTAAATCACGTGTCTCAGTCAAGCATTATTATGGTATTGTTAGGCAAAGCTGCCGACCAACGATATTTCCCTTCCAAAACACGTCCTTTTTGTATCTAAAAGCCATTTCGCCTCGCTAGTAACTCCTGACTCAATCCTTCCTCCGCCAGTTGTTGGATGCCATGGCATTGTTTGTTTCAGGCTTGTTTGAAGGGCGAGTGTTGTTGGTACGCGTGTAGCCTCCGTCGTTCACACGACGACCTTCTCGGGCATCCAGTTGGCGGCCTACGAGCTTCTGTGGTATCTTCTCTGACACTGACACCTTGAGATGGCCACCGGGGATTTCTTTTCCGTTGAGTGCCTCCACTGCTGAGCTTGCCTCTTCCTTGGTCTCAAAGTCGACGAAGCAGTAGTGGTGGTTTCCTGGCTGTGTCTTTTTGCTCTCGTGGGGTGTGATTCGTTTACCAATCGCCGTCCTTGATCATTATCAAATTAGAAAGAGTCTTTTTAGTTGAGATTGAATCCACATACGGTTTGAACCCAGAAAAGATCTCGGCTATCTCCTCTTGGTGTTGGGCTTGATCAATCATCTTGTCCAACCCACCAACGTACAACCTCCGGCCTCCATGATTCCGCACCACATCCTCAAAGTGATCAAGGGCCCAGTAAGGACCCCGTTCCTCACCCTTGTTATTGACCTGACCAATGGGAATGCCCCCATCGCCTGTCCTGGCGCTCCAGTCGCCCCAGCGCCGGGATGTCGACCCTTCGTCGCGAAACCCACGACGATCGCGGGGCTTTTTGGGCTCACAGGGTCCGACCTTGAGGGTCCGACCGTAGATGGTTGCGCTGAGCGAGGAGAGGGCGTTCTCAGCAGTTTCGCGGTCGTGGAAGTCGACGAAGCAGTAGCCGGGGTTTCGAGCGCTGACAGGGTCGATCGAGATGTGAATCTTGTCCAAGCTGTCGAAGCCGTTCTTGGCGAGCACTTCTTCGACCTCAAAGGGCTTGACCTCGTAAGGGAGGTTACCTACAAGTTTCACCAGAGTCAGCTTTTGGTCGTCTCGTCCCAGGGCCAAGTCGTGCCTAGGTAGATGCGCCTCCCGGCGGCGATGGCTTCTTGTTCCATAGTCGGTCAACAACACAATTGAGTGCTTTGCGCGTGCGAATTGAGGAGATAAGCAGAGAAAAGCTCGAGCTGGAATTTTCTAAAAATGAAGACTCACAATTTAGTGAGTCTCTGTGGCGGACCAATAAGAATATTGTTTGCTATCACCCCTCGCTTGAGCTTGTGAAGGGAGGGGACATTGGTGGGAATAAGCAGGGTAAAGAGACAAGAGTTTGAGTCTATTTATCGTTGTGTTACAACTTACAGCCTATCAGTACACAACAACTTTAGTTTGTAGACACAAATGAGATAGAAACAACTTTTGACTTTTTACTAGTCAACTTGGCAAATCTATATGCTAAAATCATAAGAATTCTCCAAAAATATTGAAGTATTTTTTCAAAAACGTTCAACTCAGGTGTCAAACTTGATATGCTTCATCACCATTTTTACCTCTCAAAACTCCCTGTTGAATCCGGTAAATTTGCAGCCGGAAACCGAGAAACCTCTCTCAGATGATCAGGCGTTCCCAAAGCTTTCATCCGCTTAGACCCCCATTTTCGAAATGCCACCTTGTGATTGCAATTGGTGCAATAGTGGCTTGTATGGTTATGCCATTTACCAGCATAAGGAGCAGCAGCACCAACAATTGTTGCGAATCCGAGGACTGTTGCAGAGGCACTGAGTTTTCATTAGCACCAGGAAATCTAGAACTGTTTTTCAAGGGATTTATACTGCGTCATCATCGATGCGTTCTTTTCAACTCTTGTTTCCGTTCGATGTCTGCAGAATGGGCAATCCACAAATTTGGAAACGTCTCCGAGCTCATTCAGCGGTGTTACGTAGGATACCGCCTCGCTGCTTTTTCTAGCTGGTAGTTGAGGTACAGAACTGCTGTAGCTGGGCGGTGGTGGGTTGAGTGATGCAGAACTACTACGTCGAGGCGGTAGTGGAGGCGTAGGAGGTTCTAGAGTAGAGACCGGGATAGGCGCATCATGATATTGTTGGCTCGTAAGGATGTCTACTGGTATAGGAGCATCATGAGGATCAGATGGTTTTCGTTGATTTGGGTCTACAACTTCTGGGAGACCCTCATCGCTGACAACGGTCCGTATGACTCTGTTTGGTTGTTAGGCAATGCAAGGTTGATGCTGTCATACTCTGCTTACCTAGGAGTTACAGGCCGCTTTGGTAGGGGAGGGGTTGGTGTTGAGTCTTCGTAGAGGATCTTGTCATTTGGATCATATGCCGTTATGCCGTATGTAGGTGTGAAGGTGCTTTGTTGTGTAGACATGGTTCTGTGTGGTCTTGGCCTATAAATGAGTCAGGTCAAGTCTCGAGGTGCCAAGAAAGGTACTTGAGATGGCTATTTCAACAGTCTCGGGGTGCTATGTATCTAGGCTGAGCAAGCTACTAACCCTAGGCAGCTAGGCAAGATAAGATAAAAAGGGTCGATCACCTTGCTTTGCAACAAGGCTTAGCTGCTCAGCCTCAGCCCCTTAATCAACCAACCATGTTCAAAGGATCGTGACGTCAAGAAGGATTCTCGCCAGTATTTGTCGGATATCCATTGCCGAGGTTATATTCTGACAGGGGTCTAAAGGACGGCTCGCACTCCGATATTTGTGCATTTGTTTCACCGACTGATTGCTAGACCCAAAATGAAATGCTTCGCCTTGTTGGTTTTCACCAGTAAACGATTTTGATAAGGCTGAGTGTAAATTCTCGCTGGTTATCTATAGAAACAAATATAGGTGACTAGAGTCAATAGCTTCAACTAAAGGAAAACTAACTTCAAACTCTTGTTCCCATGAGTATTTCCTATCGAGATTTTATGACATAAAGAATTAACAAGAAATAAAGAAAACCATATTTTACTTGTAGACTGGCAAGATGTAAGGAGCATATCATAGGACCATAGAGCTTATTTTATATCTGAGTGTTTTGTCTAGTTGCGGTAATACTCGTTGAAATACAACACTGTCTAAGCAATAAGAGGTCAGTGTAGTCATATGATATTATATACACCGGTGCCATGATTTAGTCAGAGATATTCTGCAAACTATTTCATCGTTAGAAAGCGTTTGGCCCTGGCAGGAACTGGATTCACTATTCTAAGAATTTAGTTCGTGGTTTGCTTGAAACTTGAATTTCTTTGTTTGGGTATAGGACAAGACAACCGTTTAATCTTTGTTGAATAGCTGATATGGCAAGTTCTATATATCTAATGATTTGACTGGATGTATAGAGCAAGATAGCTTCTGAGATGCTTCATATCTCAACTAGCCAGACAATACGAGAACCGACGGAAATAAAGTAGACAGTATTCGTTTGGTTACGTATATCGTTTGATAACTATTACCGGACCCTTCCATGTCCATCCATGACAGCAAACAATCCCCACTTCCCCTCACTCAGTCCGTTCCGCCCATTCCGTCATGAGCTCCCAGAGCTGTCATACTGTAGTTGTATACTTTAGTGGAG
The DNA here is from genome assembly GCA_013623665.1 of Fusarium sublunatum. Lineage (NCBI taxonomy): Eukaryota > Fungi > Ascomycota > Sordariomycetes > Hypocreales > Nectriaceae > Fusarium > Fusarium sublunatum. Next base: position 103,721 of record JABFFF010000041.1, read on the forward strand.
TTGATTAAATACTGAAGATCCGCACCAACTTCTCAACCCTCCACTTTCATCCATAACCACAACCACAACCACAACCATCTATTAACAGTTTCAATCAACCCATCAAAATGTCTTCAGGGCAATACGTTCTCTTCGATCTCCCAAGCCGAGACCCCTGCAGCTGTTGGTCTCTGAACCCATGGAAAAGTGAGCTCCTCCGCTGCTACTCTATGACACCATAGCTTATTCTCCTATAGCTCGCTTTCTTTTGAACTTTAAGGGTATTGACTACAGGACCGAATGGGTAAGTCGATTCTAGCTGTGGCACAAGAAGCTGCTAACCATCGAAAAGGTCGAGTACCCAGACGTCAAGCCGACCCTTGAACCTCAGTTAGTAACTATCATCACATTTTCTACAAAACGACTGACCTTATCCCTACAGTGTCCCTGCCAACGCTTCAGGAATGTATACCATCCCAACTGTCAAGTTTTCCGATGGCATATATGTTATGGACTCGGACAAGATCCTAGAGCGCATCGAAAAGGAGCACCCTGAGCCTTCTGTTCACAGCGACTCACCTGTGCTGTCCAAGCTTTTCGGGATCATGCCCGAGCTCATGGGGAGTCTCAGGCCAATCTACTTCCACAACGTGCCCAAGAACATCCTAAACGACAAGAGTCTTCCGTACTGGTATGAGACTCGCTCAAAGATTGCCGGTGAGCCGCTCGACCAGCACTACGAGAAAAATGCCCAGAAGGCTTGGGAGGATGCCAAGGAGCCTCTCCACGAGATCGAGGCTCTGCTCAAAGAGAACTCAGATGGTCCCTTTTTCCTGGGAAAGACTCCCAGCTATGCTGATTTTGTGTGGGCTGGTTTTCTCATCTTCTTCCAGCGCCACGGGGCTATTGAAGAGGCCTACAAGATCAGCAGTGATAGTCAGATTCACAAGGACCTCCTAGAAGCAACGACTCCCTGGCACAAGAGGAACGATCATTAAACTGAGATACAACCGGATTCAACAGCAACACTCGGAAGTTGAGGAAACTAGCCAGATAAGATCATTCCTCTCAGGTTGGGTTGCTGCAAGGGACTAGGTTTCTATAGTCAGAAGTGGAACCAAGGGAAGGATAGTATTTAGTTAGTTTCGACCTTTTGGCGTCGTGTCGAGCAGAAACGAGAACAATGATATATGAAACCAAGATCCAAAACACAAATAAGACAAACATTCTCTTGTCAAAGTGTAGAAGATCAATCCGAGACTGGTGCCCCCCCATCGTCGTCATCCGAGTCAGAATCCCCAAGACTCAACCCCCTAGCGAGCTCTTCTCCCAGTTCATCGACATCCGACAGCTCACGTGCGCTCACACTTGTCTGCACGTCAGTATACCGCACTGACATGAGAGGATGAGTGCTAGAATCATGTCTCTTACCCTCCGAGTTCCGGCTCACCAAGATGCCTTTAGCATCTTCACGAATCTTGTCCATCATGGAGTTGTAGATCATCTGCCGTCGTCTCTCGCCCCAAGATCTATCAGCCTCGTGGAGGTCTGGAAATCTCCAGTTGACGTAGAGGTTACCATGGCTAGTTCGCGTCTTTATACCATGGTGCTGGCCTGTAGCGTCAAAGTAATAGCGGCACAACTGGCAAGCGCCTTTGCTGCTGCCAATGTATTTGAAGTCGCGGAAGAAGTGGAGGTTGGACTGGGCAGCTTGGCCTACAAGCTTTTCCAAGATCAAGATCTCAGAGTGCACATAGGGCTTGAAGCCTTTTCTGGTGCATTGATCCTTGATACGCTCATCCAGGTCCATGATCTGTAGATTCTGAGCGAGATCGCAGTACTTTTCCTTTGAGGACGTATCGCCACACATTCTCCCGATGATAGCGTTTGCTGTTTCGCTCTTCTTACCCAGGGGGTTAGTCTCTGGCTTGCTTGATGGAATTGGGATGACGATGAACTCTTGGAACAGCTCCGGCCATTCCTTTTCTACGTCAATGAGATCCTGCACAATTCTCTTGTAGTTACAAAGACGTGATAAGTTGTGTCGTAGCTCAGACCAGCACTCGAAGCTTCTGCCATCGCTGAAGCGGCCTCTCGCGGCACGTTCGTCAAGGTAGGCTGTTGTTTGGGGTGTCAGAAAACCCGTCAGGGCTTGAAGAAATCCGTCGTAGGACTCTAGGTCTAATTGTGCGTCAGCCATAGTAGTCTATAAGGGCTGTGTAAGTCTTACACTTGGCGTCAGTCTGTTGCTTAAAAGCCATGTCCTTGATTGCTAGATAAAGAGCTCTGAGACCGTGTCCAATGGCGGAGGCTACTTTACCCATCAGCACTCTCTCCTCGCTATCTTATTGTCTAGTGTAACTCACCCGTTGAACTTGTCTGACGCTCGCAGTACTGAAGACACTCGTTGATTCGTTTCTTCAAATCATTAAAGTAGCAGTCGATCCTTGGGATGTTAAAGACCAAGATCATCTCCAAGATGTCACTCCGAACAGAAACCTTCTTGTCACCCTGAAGATGATTGAAGTCAGAGAGTTTGTTCAGAAGATTAGTGACAAATCTTTGTGCTGCATTCATATCCGCGTAGGAAACTTGATTGCAGGCAAATATGTATGAGAACCTCTGTTCTCCTTCAAGAACGGCGATAGAGGTGACGGTCTTGCCGCCCTTTGTGCTGTCGCAAACACTGGCGATTCTGTGAAGGAAGCGATGGTATCTCTCTTCTTCCGTATTTGGCTTGTCTGGAGTTTCGGCGGGTCTGAGAGCACCTTGTTGGCGGGTGATTTCTGTGAGGGCCTTGTACAAGACCACGGGCTCGTACAGACGGCGCTTCTGCTTGGGCTTGAGATCGATGATGGTAGCTAGTTGCTGTTAGTGAGAGAAGTGACGGCAATGGGTAGATTCCATCATACTAGATGCCATTATGATAGCTGTTGTTGAGAGATTCTGGAGGTTGGTGGTTTAGAGTTCTTTGGTCTGGCTGAATGAGAGGAATGACTTGTGAAGCTTGGGCTACTGTGAGGAGACACTGCCTCTTTTAATCTTTTATGTTAAAAGAGGACCTATTCAAGTATTACCGAAACATACCCATCTCACAGCTTCGTTGACCAACAACATACGCCTTATCCAAGCCCCGTCCATGTTGGAGGCCGGCTTGGGAGGCCCATCACATCATGCGGGGTGACCACCCAAACTCTGCCTTGGTTGGCCTCCCACTTCGCTTATTTGCCTTATTTCAACCTTCCTTTTCTGAATATTTGCCAATGGCAATGTAGTTTCTCACCGATTATGGCCTGCGTTTGGGCCGCAACCTGTAGGCAGTGAGGCAGATTGCTGAGATATCGCGAGTTGCCTCGCGTACAGTTACGCCATTGAGGGATCCGCATTTGCGAGTCTCTTGAGACACCGGCTTCGATTTAATTCTGAGATTTTCTATTATTCCTTGTTTGCGATGTTCGGGTTGTAAGTTTGTGTATGCACATATTGTGATTGGAAGGTCTGCAGCCGGCCTCCAAACAGGCGGTGTTTGTTGGGTGATTCATCTCATGAGTATATGTATATATATACGGCCCTCAACTTCTCTTCGATGACCTTGTATCACTACTCTTTTCACAGAAACCTCCCAAAGACTATCTTGACTTAGATATCACATTACTCAAGCATGCCGCGAAAAAGCGACCGCTCTCACAAGCACAGTCACTCTCACCGAGCTCATCAGCCTCAACAGAGCGACGTTCCCATCGACCCAGCCCTGTTGTCTGGTACCGAGTTCTCGGGATACGCTGACACCCAAGATTACAGCTCCTACGTCCAGGCTGGTCCAAGCCAGAGCCAATAGAGCTCTGATGCCCAACCCTTTGACCTCAACCCAGGTGCATACGCAACAGGGTCGAGTTTGTCAGAGTGGCAGGATACAAGCCAAGTAGCGTATTATACTATGCCTCCCCAAGGAACAGTCAACCCCAACGAGCTCTTGCTTAACCAAGGATCTGTTTACCCAGCTCAGGACTACGCCAGTTCCGCTTACCAAACTGCTGGCTATGGTAGGTTGCATAGTCCTTTCACTAAGCTAAGTTATAAGACTGTAACATAAGTTAACATGAAACTAGCTCAACCAGAAGCCTCGTCATCCACAGCACCCGCTGGTCAATATTACTGTGCAGAATGTAACCGGCCCTTCAGCGGTGGTCGGGACTACAAGTGCGATGCTACCATTCAGTTCGACGATACCTTTACTAACACGAGGTAGCAAGCATATGAAACAGCACGACAAGCCCGTCAAGTGCAAAGCCGATCCCAACTGCCCCGTCACAAAGGCAGAGCAGCGAGATATGGACCGTCACTACCGCATCTCCCACAAGAGCTATGCCGCCAGCAGAGGAATTCTGACTGAAGAAGTACCCTGCGGTTTCGAGGGTTGTTCTTCCAAGTTTACACGAAAGGACAACCTCTTGAAGCATTGGAAGAAGTACCATGGCTATGAGCAACCGGAATCGGAGAAGTGACAGTGACAGTGACGGAAATATCGGTATTTCATCATTGCTTTTTCTAGACAGGGCATTTATTGCGTGCAGGCCCTGATCTGCTGATCATGTTTTGTCCTCGACCAGGCCTCCCTACCTTGAAACTGACAAGGGCCAGGACAAGCCGGACGTTCCCCTCCATGAGTTTTTGCATTTTGGCATAAGCGAATACGCGGTTGGTTGCGGTTTCGGAAGCGTTCATTATCGTGGTTCAGATAGTCAGTCATTCATTCATGTAGCTTGGATAGATACTTTTTGTTATTCCTCTTCATATTTTATTCTGGGTATTACACATAAACAAACAATGAGATACTGCTGATATCTCTTTCACAACCGCCCAATTTGTGTCGTACTTTTTTTCCCATTCGTTCATTCGAAAAAGCCTAGTCGTTGAACCTCCCCCTGATCCATGAAGAAGAAGAACATGAGCAGAATATTAATTACACAAAGAAGATGATGCAAGTGATCATCGAAAGGGAATCTTGTAACAGAAAAAAGAGATAGACCGGAATTGAAAAGAATATGCGCCAGGTCCAGTAACGCCTCGTCAACTCCCATGATCCAGTAACCAACCAGGAACCGCACCATATGAACATTTTTGTTTTAAATCAGCCTGGTCTATGCTGCTCCGGTGAAAGGACAGGTAGCTCCAGGAGTAGATTTACCGCTGGAGCCGGGACATCTTCGTTCATCGCTGGCAACAGAGGCTGCGCTGGAACCAGCAGGACATTGTCCCTTGGCAGAGATGATGCTCAGAGTATCAACCTTGAACTCCATATCGCCAGTGCTGAAGAGCTCAAAGTGCATGCGGCTAGTGTCAATGCCCTGAGACTTGAGATACTCGGCCATCTCGAGCATGAACTGCTCAGGGCCGCAGATGTAGTACTCGGTGGAGCTGTTGCACAGGTAGAGGTCCTCGCGGTCGACCTTGGCCAGGTCCATGCGGAAGTCGTGGTCGTAGGTGACGCCATAGACATCGGACTCGGCGAGGTGAGTCTTGAAGATGTTTGTGCGGAAGCTGGGGCGGTTGCGGGCGATTCGGCGGACCTGGTCGTAGAAGGGCACGGTTCGTCGTGAGCCCTGGATCCAAGAGACGGGACGGTGAGGCTGGCGCTCCGAGACGGTGTTGAGGATGGACATCATGGGCGTGACGCCGACACCGGCCGAGATGAGCACGATGGGTACGTTGGACGTGTTGGACATGTCGAGGAAGAACTCGCCCGCCGGGTGAGTCAGCTCAACCTCGTCGCCCTCTTCCTTCATGTCGATGAGCAGGTTAGAGACGACGCCGGGGTTCAGGGCACCACCTCCGAGATATCGGCCGCTGCGGGTCATGTGAAGGCCCTCGTCTCGCTTGACAGTGACGCGGTAATAATCAGGCCGGGGAGCCTCGCTCAGAGAGTACTGGCGAGATTGGACGTAACCCTTCTCGGTGATGGGCACCTGGACAGAGACGTACTGGCCGGGCTGGAAGGGGGGAAGACGCTTGCCGTCGACGGGGACAAGATAGAAGGAGTAGATGTCTTCAGCCTCCTCGACCTTCTTCTCGATGCGGAACTTGCGGTAGCCCTGCCACTTACCAAAGTCGCGGTAGAGCTGGGCCTCACGACCGATGAGCATCTTTGCGAGCATCCAGTAGGCCTTTGTCCAAGCCTCTCTGACCTGGGGCGTCATAGCGGGCCCTAGAACCTCTGCAAAGGCCGAGATGAGATACTTCTCGACGATGGCGTAGTGCTCTGGCTTGATGCCCAGGGAGCAGTGCTTGTGGCACATGCGCTCCATCTTGGGGATGAGCTCTGTGATGTGGTTGATGTTGTTGGCGTAGCTGAGGATGACGGCGGTGAGGGCACGAGGCTGGCGGCCGTTGGCCTGGTTGACTGTGTTGAAGTAGTCGTTGAGCTCGGGGTGATCACGGAGCATGTTGCGGTAGAAGATGGTGGTGATGCGCTCTCCGTGGTCGGTGAGGGCGGGGATGGTGCCCCGGATGAGCTTGGTCTGTTGATAGGACAGAGCCATTGTGAGTGATGTTGCTGTAGTAAGAAGAGTAGAAACACCTCTAATAAGGGTGTTGTTGAAGCTGTCTTGGTATAGTTGTTGACGATGATGCTTGGCACTGTTGCTGTCTGGAAACAAGGGTATCGAGTTGAGTAGCAGTGAGACAGCGTCTGATAAAAGGAATGAACAAGATAATAAAGCAGAGCCAGTCAGTCAGTCGAAAACAGAGATTAGAGAGGGAGTCGTCCCCAGATATTATATCCTCATCCTCATCCTTATAGCCATGGCATACCGGGCCATCCATGGCTCACACCCCCCGGTCTGGGCTGGGTTATACGCCCATGCCAATCCAATCCCATAGGAGCAGAGATTATTGCCAGCCATAGAAGGGAAAGAAGGCAAAGAAGAAAAAGCAAATAAAGAAAAAAAAGTCGAGCAATTCCTTCTCCACATGCCGTCAATTTCTCGTGGCTACCTACTCCATGCTTGTACTGTACGCATAAAAACGCCCCCCCAGGGCGTGTTGACGAGAAGCTCAAGAAGTCGTACGATAGAGCAGCTTAGGTCCGAGCTAGCAGTGGAGTCGAGGGGGAGCTTCTCCAGGTACGTATCTGTCTTCTTGACATTGCTTTTGGCGGACGACGCAACTCTTTTGTCTCGTTGAGTCGAGCCCCATGCTAGTTAGGTACATAGTAGGGAAAGGAAGGGAAAAGCTTCGTCTCAACGGCTTGGGGCCCCTGGTTACTCCCATAGTCTGTGTGTCACGAGGCTGATAACCTCAATTGGGTAACCAAATCATAGCTGAATTAACTACGGATAACCTCACCCAAAGCCATGTGGCGACGTTTAAGCTAGTCCCAACGTTAGTCAGTACGGAAGCCAGGACATGTCAGCTTGACTCGGGGGGTCTGGATTTCAATTCAAAAGAGAACAAGAGAAATAAGTTTACTAGCACGTAGCTAGTCTGGTAGTGCCAGGCTTCTCCTTGACACTCCCGCGCGAAGATCACGCCTCGGCCGCGAAATGTTAAGCCTAGCCACGCGACAAGAGCATGGCAACCACATGCATCATTAAATCACGGCTGAGATGTGATCAAGAGTGAGGCAGAGAGAGAGCGGTCGAGACTGCAGAGGCTGAGGACGCAACTGGTACTAACAAAGCAAGCAACATGTTAGAACAATAAGCCCCAAAGAAGCAAACTATATACAGCAACAAAAAAAAAACAAAAAAAAACAGACCACCAGCACCAGCACCGAGAGAATGGGATGAAGCTGTTGGTTGGAACATATTCGGGAATAGAATGGTCTCACTAGAAAACGGCGAGACCCTTGCTCGCCCCAGATCCCTGTCTACCACATTCCCCGTAGCCTAACTGCTACGCTGCCCTGCCGCTACATACCTGTCGGTACTAACGTAGCTCAGACGGGTCGGTACCTGGCCCGGGTCTCGGGCTGACATACCCAAACTGCGACTCTGATGCCAGGAACAGCCGGGCAAAGAATCGAGCCCGTCCCAGCCCAACCCAACGCGTTAAGGGAGACGAGGCATCAGCACCAAGAGCACTAGCTAGCACATCAAAGGTGAAGGAGAATGAGAGCATTACCAATCAATTGGACAGAAATTGCCAAGACCAGACAGAACCAGGTGTCCTGGAAGAAGCCAATTCTCACATGACCCTTTCCTCCATGGCAATTCGTTCGTTCGGCTCAAGTTTCCAGACGAGATGTAGATAGATTTCAGCGCACAAAAATCAGCCTGGGCAACGATGGCGTATCTCTCTTAGTTTCGGCACTTGGGCTTGCGAGTTACAGCCAGTAGCCGAATATCACCAAACGGAACAGGCAGTAAGTCCTTGCTTGGTGAGGTCGTCCTCGACTTGACTTATCTACGGCTACGTGCATGAGACGGGATGTATGTATCAGCGAGAGACACTGCAATGCAATGTATGCTTCCAGAAAAAGACGGGAGGGTCTTCGATAGCGGAGCTTCCACAAGAACCCAGAACCATGGCGGCTAATAAGCACTCACTCACTCACTGTATCCGTATCCCGCGCCACTTCGGAAACTGTACAAGTTCCGATGAAGTGTAAAAATACCTCCGTGACTGGTTGGTCTGTGTGGTAATCCTGCACAATGCGTGTGTTTTCTGCATTCTGGAGTTGGGGAGGGCTACACGATCCGCACCGACCACTCTGAGCTCCGGGCTTTTTGGAGTCGTAGATTTTGTCGACGGGGCTGAAATTGCATTGCGTGTTTATATTCATTCCCCAACGTGATAATCCGTCATGGCTGAAAGTCTGAAAAGTCGTTGGAATTCAGCCAATGTCGGGGCGGCGGCATTGTGAGTGTCTAATATCCGCTCCTCTGAGATACTATAGCCTGGCAAGGTGTTCTACATAGGTACGGATACATCATGGAGGGGAAGCATGTCCATCTCCGGGGTGTATTGTAGAAAACGCTTTGCTTTTTAGTCACCTCAGGGTCCGACGAGACGAGGGAAAAAAAAGGTGATTCTCCAGAAGGCTAAGAACTAGCTTGTCTTGTCTACACGTCACCCCCTGAATGATTGTTACGACTAGACATTCCCACCAATCAGAGCAAGGATATATAACTATTCACCTCTGATAGCTATTAAAAAGGTTAAAATAAGATAAAAAGTACCTGTATCTTCTTAAGAGTAATATCTAATTATTTCTATATTATTTGAATATTTAAATAGTTACATATCTCCTTATATCTATATATAATCCCTGTAAGTAAGTTACGCGCTAACAATCTTTCAGGGATTGTAGTGTAATTGGGAACGGGGGGTCTAGGTACTCACGGGGCCCGTTGAAACATGCCACAGACCATGCACTACGGCCCTGGCCGTGTATAATGTATAATTTGGTGTGACGCATTCTGCATAGAGACTGTATAAGAACAACTAACTGTACCTGCATCATAATCATCATCATCAGCCAATGCCTCCATAGTAAGATTCCCGACGGGCCAAGACCAGGGACCCAAACCTCCTCGATAATCTGGATAAGTAGTTATCAACTGAGATGAACCATTCATTCGCTCGCATCGCCATCTTTGTATCAGGAAATAACCCGCTAATGTCGGCTACCGAGATTGACATGTCCTCACTCTCACGCGCACGGAGCCTCAACTCAACGCTGTCGTATTCCAAGCGAGCCCCGGCACGACCGGGCGAGATCTCTCCTCTTGTCCATGCATATGTACGGTAATTAAAAGAGACAGAAGAAAATGTTCCAACGGTTGTCAAAGTCCATGCAAAGTCCGTGCCCAACCCACCAGTCAGTGTCAGTCCCGTCGCCGGCTCTCGCGGAATGCTACATACTAACTTTGGCATAGTAGTCAATATTAAGCAGTTGGTATCTGCTCTGTACCATGTAACCTTCCCCGTGTTAACGGTTAACGGTTTGTCAAAGAGGTTACGATGCTAGCTATATAGCGTCTTATATTCACCGAAGCTTTCTATAATTGCTACTAATAGTACCATACGTACGTACGCCTCCAAGAGAAACCCCTTGTGAATAAACAACCCCTGCTGCCACAATCTTTTTAGCACAGTCAAAAAAAAAAAAAAGCTATTTCCATATGACAGCCCAGGAACTGCCTGTTCTTGTCAATGAACCAACAGCAAACAAAACTCAACTAGCGGTTAATTCATTCTATTGCGGTGTTTGCTACAGTGAGCTCATCAACATAAATCATATCATGGCAAAAATGCAGCACCTCATTTTACTTTTTTTTTTTTTTTTTTGCCTACACTAAATTTCTCTCTCCGTACTCCGTCTGCACTCATGATACCAGAGCCCGCTTTCCAGCCTTTTGCGACTCATCACAAAATCCAAGCCCAGTCAGTTAGTTCCTCGCTTCTCCATGGCGCAGGTCCTCACTCGCTGAGTCGGATCTCATCAAAAATGCCACCCACTGTTGCACTCGGAAACCCCCCTGGTCGTGATACAGGCCTTGAGACGTACCATGTTTCTCCAACGAAAGGCCCTGGTTTCTGGGCAGGGAAATTTGATGCCCTTCTAGGCTCTGCTCTTGGGAAGAAAAATTGACATGTTACCAGTCAGTATACAGCATATATGGATCTCTCGCCCTCGCCCCTCGCCGTCGGCCGAACCAGGCACGGGATGAAAATATGCACAAAAGACTCGACCTCGTCTTCCCCACAGGCTCGACAGATCTATTCTCGCTTCTTAACGGAACCATTGATAACAAGAAAACTACTAATTTCCTTGTTTCTTTTCGGCTCCCTCTTTAGCAGCTAATGTGTATACTCTGCAGCCAAATCAGTCCATGTCTGCACCAAAAAGAAGAAACGAGGGGCGCCTGTTTCGGTTCGTCACTTATCAAGTTCACGTGTTAAGTTAGTCTAGCTCATACGAAAATTAAACACCATTCAACGGCACGAGCAGCTAGCGACCGCTTGGAAAAGAAAGTATATGGAGGCTAGTGTTGATGTCTCTCGCCTATTCCCGCAATGGGCATCAAAAAAAGCAACGAGAAAATCTCTAGCATATGCGATAACTCCGCAGAATGTCTTACAGTCATACGTCCAGAGTAGCAGACATAGCCTAGATAGTCAGGGAAGCTCAAGTCAAGTCTCAATGCCATCCATATCGTCGTGAACCACTCAGATATTCACAGCATTTACCCTCTATGTACTCATATCCCAAGCCTGATATCATTTATTCAAGTCAAAGCCAAGCCTGTGTCTCTTGGCTTATCCCTGAAAAAAAAAAATGTTTGCTTTTTCCCTTTTGCTCGGACTCGGCCCATTGTCTTTCATCTCGTCTCGTACACCATCCAATCTTCAACCACACTCCATCTTCCATTTCCACCTTAATGCCCGTTTGGGGTTTTTCTTCACCAGGTCTCACACGCCCTCTCATGACAATGTTTGCTTCTTCCCAGCCCTCCCTTCCTAGCGCCCATCTTGGCTCTCCTCATGGACATCCTCTCTTCCTATCCTACCCTACCACTTTAACCTCTTCTCGTTTCTTTTTTGCTTATTGTGCCCTCATGTTCTCTCCGCCATGACTCCATATACCACGTTTACTTCTGTTCCTGCATCACCTCGTGTCTTCCACGTGTTGTTCGTCTGCCCCCAGGTTTCCTTGCTTCCTTGTGTTTGCTATACACCCTCTTCCCTTCAGCCCTGCTGGGTCCCCCCTGGAAGAGAGCTGTTGGTGGTAGACGCTGTTGAAAACGGCTCGTAGTCACCAATTTGTGGCGGTTTGGGCTCTCGGGTGAGGCTTTGCCCAACATTCTTTGGCGAGAAGCGGCAGGAAATTAGGAGACGATGAATAACGCCCGCAATATGCATCAGTTCCAAGTTCTGGTGCTGCAAATGATGTCTCACTTGCAGCCATCCGTTATTGTGTGATGCAACGACGCGTCGTTGCATAGCCTATCTCAGTTCTCAGCCCTCACCAGAAACCGTAGCATACATCACATATGACGTTCCGAAAGATCTGTAGGTTTGCTTTCAAGGGTGTCATTTCTCATTAGCAACCAGCCAATTGGTACTAGCTATTATGTACACATCAAGGATCCTTTGTCAACTCATAATCACACACACTCCAGATCCCCTTCCCTCGTGTTCGTGCTGACACGCTGGGAACAGGATGTCATGTCTGAAAAAGCAAACTTCCCCCATTGCAACCCATCACGGCCATCCTTGCTCCTTCGCTTACCGTCCTACGCGGATCACACCAGCGGCGATCAGCTTCTGGATCTTGGACCGCACACCAGGGTTTCTCATGTGCTCCTGGAGCGCAGCAGGATCCGACTGAGCCTGCTGCAGGATGGACTGCATCACGGGGTCTTGCATCAAGCCCATGATCTAGATACGTCAGTATTCGTTTCAGCCATAAACGCAAATGGTGGGGAAATCTTACCTCGGGGTCCTTCATCAGACGCTCCCGGGTCTGCTCCTCCGTTTCGTTATCACGGGCAGAGTACATGGCCGAGAAAGCCTTTTGCTGCTGCTGCTCGATCTCGCGGGCATTGGCACCCTTGTGGTGCTCCTGGTCGACCCTTTGCGCCTCGGTGCAGGCATCGACACATTCTGAGTACTTGCGCATGCCAAAGTAGGCCTGAGCCTTGCGGATGTAGGCTCGGATAAAGGCAGGGTCCTTCTTAATGGCAGCATCACAGTCCTCGAGCGCACTGGGGAACTCGAAGAGCTTGACAAAGGCCGCAGCTCGGTTGCTGTAACCACGAGGGTCATCAGGGGCTCGCTTGATCATCTCAGTGTAAGAGGCAACAGCGCCAGGGAAGTCCATCTCCTTGAACTTCTTGTTACCCTCCTCACGAGCCTCCTCAGCCTTTGCAGGGTCAACGTATGCCTTTTTGGCAGCCTCAACCTTGGCACGCTCAGCAGCACGGAGCTTGTTGAGGACATCAGGAGTTCGGTGCTCGGTCAGAGACCTGTTGTAGTTCTCAACAGCAAGCTCGAGCTCTCCCTTGCGCTCGTAGGCCGTACCAATACGGGCATAACTCTTGGCGATGAGCTTGAAGTCGGCGTAAATCTCACGTCCCTCCTCGACGGCCTTGGTGCAAGCCTCAATGGCCTTGTCGTAGTCTCCCTTCTCGAAATAAGCAGCTCCCAGGTTGTTAAGGTAAGTGATGTCCTTGTAAATCTCCCAAGCTTTGGTGTAGTGCTCAATGGCCTCGTCAAAGTTGCGCTTCTTGTAGTTCTCGGTACCCAGAGCCTTCTCCTTATCGGCCTCCTCCTTCTTCTTCTTTTTCTCGAGAGCCTCTTCGTCTAGCTCGGGCTCAGGCTCAGGCTCGGGGGCCTTCTTGGGCTCTGGCTGCTTGGGGGCTGGTGGCGCATCGGGCATGGGAGAGTCCTCGGCGTTGGGGTCGACCTCGCGCTCGCGCATCTCCAGATCAACACCCATAAGCACACCCATGACAGTCAACAAACGGGGGTCGCTGAAGATCTCTGAAGCGTTTGAAGGGTTGTTTTGGATCGATTGTAGCTTGGCCATAAAGGAAGGATCGGCGAGGAAGCCGCTGGTCTTTGGGTTCGAGGCCAGCTTCTGCATCATCTGGGGATCGTTAAACATCTGGCCGAGGCCACCGCTGGGGTCTTGAGGACCGCCTGGAGAGAATAGTCAGTCATCATGGTCCGCATGGGTTGAGCAAAGAAAACCACTTACCAACTTCGGCCTCCATGGCCTTCTTGACAGAGGCTAGGCCGCTCTTAAGCTGGGCGTTGTTGGCGTCATGCTTCAACCCCTCCTCGTACGCATCGTTGGCACCCAAAAGGTCACCCTGTCCGTGAAGAGCAGCACCCTTGCGTCCCCAACCCTTGGCCCAGTCAGGCTTGATCTCGGTGGTCTTCTCAGCGTCTTTCAGAGCATGCTCCCAGTCTTTCTTGGAAGCATACGCAGCAGATCGGTTACTGTAGAGGATGTGGTTCTCGGGCTGAAGGGCAATGGCCTCGGTGAACTTTTCACTATGCGAAAGTTAGCACTCTTTGTCTTTTACGGACTATCCGCTCCATGGCAACCTACACAGCCTCGTCAAAGTTCTTTTCGGCAATGGCCTTGTTACCTAGAGCCTTGAGCTCGTCCGCGGAAGCCATGTTTTTGTTATATGATAAGTCAGAATCTGAGAGTTTCAACGAATAAACAAACAAACAACAGTCCTGAGGTCACTCGAGTATGTGGTATCAAAAGAGTCAAAGTTAAGATGGAAGGAAATATGAGCGTCGCCTGGGGCGATCTTTGGTGGGGAAGAAGAGGGCCAGCGATGACTTCTAGCTCATTCGATGCCAGTCTCCGCAGGGAGCTTCCCATTGGGTGGAGCTCGCTTGCAGCACCAATGCCCCGCAGACCAGCTCTTGCCGGGTCGTATACGAGGCTGAAGGACCCTTGATGAGCTTTGATCCAGGGTAACACCATAAACAAGGCAACAAGATATCTAGAAGATTCTGACATGTTCTACAAATAATTTTGCCTTTCACACAGATGAATTTCAATTTTAATATGGTTAATTTCCGTGGCTAGTAGGCCTCAAGATTTAGTGACTTCAATGCTGGCACAGAGAATGATGATCAAATGCAATTAATTTACAACGCTAGATACAGATTTTCCACATCTCTATAGCTCAAATGACTTCTCCTTCACAGCAACTTTCGACTCCAACACAATATCACGAGCTGACTTTCCAATCATAAACTTGTACTCTCCACCCTTGACCACCCACTTCTTCGCCGACTCATCAAAGAAGGCAAAGTCGCGTGCACGAACAGGCAACTCAACCCTTGCGCTCTCTCCAGGCTTCACTGTGACCTTGTCAAACGCCGCCAGCTGCTTCAGAGGGTTTCCTCTGACAGTCTGAGCTGCACCAACGTAGACCTGCACAGCAATGGCTCCGACCACATCGCCAGTGTTGGACACCTTCACGCTAGCAGTGTAGTCATCGCCAGACTCCTTGACTTCTAGGTCGGAGTAGTCAAACGTTGTGTATGAGAGACCGAAACCAAAGGGGAAGTTGACCTTGTCGGCGGCTAGGCAATCGAAATAGCGGTAGCCGATAAAGACGCCCTCTCCGTAAGTAACCCTGAGTTGACCGTCGACGTACTCGCCAGGGAAGTTACCGTGTGCGGGACAGTCTTCGAGCATCTTGGGGAATGTGCATGTGAGATGGCCTTCAGGGGTCTGGGCACCCGTGAGCACATCTGCGATTGAGTTGCCGCACTCCTGGCCAGGGAACCAGCTCTGAACAAGACCCTTGATCTCGTCCAGCCAGGGCATAGCGACAGCGACACCAGTGGAGTTGACCACGATGGTATTGGGATTGGCAGCAGCCACCTTAGAGATAAGGCGATCCTGACTACCGTCCTTGGGCAGGTTGAAGCTGGCCTGATCCTGACCCTCGGTCTCCCAGAAGGGCTCGTGGCCAGTGAAAATGACAGCATAGTCGGCATCCTTGGCCACCTCGACAGCTTCTGAGAGGAGGTCACGATCGTGCTCTTCCTCTGACATGTATCCTACCCGGAGACCACATCGTCCCTCAAAGATACCGAGGTCCACGCCATCCTTGGCAGTAGGAGGTGATGTGTGAATGAATAGCTTATACTTGCGTCCTGCCTCAAATGAGACTTTGAACTCGGGAGGGTTGACACCGCCGAAGAGGAATCCCATAGCGTCATTGCAGTTCTCCTTCTGCTCGTAGACCAGCTTATCATCGATGACAAGCTTGCTTGGTCCCAGACCAGAGACGGTGAAGTAGTACTTGGCGGTTTCCTGGGCAGTAAAGGTGCCCTCAAGTGTCACCTCCTTGTCGCTAAAGTCGAAGCTAGACAGGAGCGGCACTTCAGAGTCAGCGTGGCCCTGTCGAACCAAGACAGGCTCAGGGTTGCCAGGCTCGAAGCGCTTGTAAGTGAAGCCGGGGTTGCCCTCCAAATCGACGACATTCTCGGCAATTGGGGGAAGCATACGGAATGTGTGAGCTCCTATTGCACAGTTAGTGGCCATGAATAGAAAGTTTGAGCTACTGCAGCAACTTACCCTTAGCATAAGAAAACTCAACACTGTCACCAAGAGCTTCATGCAAGGCATCCCAAGGAGTAACCTTGTAGTGAGCGCTGACAGACGCACTGCCGCCACCGTGAGCAAGACCAATCTTGGCATGTCCAAGAAGGGCAATCTTCTTGCCCTTAACCTTATCCTTTGATAGAGGGAGAACCTTGTCCTGGTTCTTCAGGAGCACAATACCCTTGGAACCAGCCTCACGGATCAAGGATTGGTGCTCAGGCTTGTTGATGGCTCTCTCGTCAGGAATGCTGGGGTCCTTGAAACAGTTGAGACGCTCAAGGAATTCGAGCACACGGGTCGCACGCTCATCGATGGTCTTTTCGGAAGTCTTGCCAGCTTTGATGGCGGCAACGACATCCTTAACCGTCCTCCATCGAGTGGGACCGGGCATCTCAAGATCAAGACCAGCCTCAAGGGAGTCAGGAGTCGAGTTGGTACCGCCCCAGTCGCTCATCACGAGGCCGTCCCATCCCCATTCTCCTCGAAGAACTTGCTTCAGAAGAAATTGGTTAGAATCGGCATGGTGGCCATTGACAAGATTGTAGGAAGTCATGACGGCCCAGGGGTTTGCTTCCTTGACTGCAATCTCAAAGGGACGAAGATAGAGTTCTCGAAGTGCCCTCTCGCTGATGGTCTCATCGACAGTCAGACGATCAGTCTCCTGCTCGTTGGCAGCGAAGTCTATTACATTGTTAGCGCACCTATAAGCAGAGTAATCATTGGTAAGACTCACGCTTGATCGTAGCAGAAACGCCCTTGTCCTGAAGACCCTCGACAACTCTGGCAGCCATCTTGCCGGTCAGGAAGGGGTCCTCTGAGAATGACTCGAAGTTGCGGCCACCTAGAGGATGGCGGTGTAGGCACATGGTAGGGGCAAGAAGACATCGAGCGCCCTTGGACTGAGTCTCTTCCGCAAGAGCAGCACCGATCCTCTTGGCGAGCTTGACGTCAAAAGTCGATGCCATCAGACAAGCAGCCGGGAAGCAAGCAGCGGTAGTGCTACCACCAAAGGAAGCTCCTCGAGCACCATTGGGTCCGTCTGAGAGCTTGACATTGGGAACACCCTTGGAAGGAACAGGAACAGTCTCCCACATGTCCTTTCCGGCGAGGAGAGATATCTACAAGTTGATTGTGAGTACTCTGAATTCGGACAGGTGCAGCATAGGCTGGGAGTTGACGTACCTTCTCCTCTAATGAGAGGGAAGAGAGGATGGACTTGATATCAGCCGAAGACATGTTGATAGAGAGAAGAGGGATAAGCTAGAGATGAGTGAAGAAGAAGCCTCTTGTTGAACGGGGAGAGGAGGGCTCTTTAATAAGTGGCAGCAGAGCCCCCAACATCATGACAAGTTCCCATGCATTGCGGATACTCGGTCGATGCAACCGACTCTCCGCACTTCAACCGAAGTTTGCCATTCAAGTGCCATTGAGTACCCGCTTTAGTTGCATCTCGAAGCTGGGGTTTTTGGGGGGTGGTGTTGTGCCATTGGATCATGGGAAGCTCGTTCCATGATTCAGACGAGCTTAGCGTTGAGTCTATGGATATGCGAGTGAGTGTTGAGCCGGGGCTATTCCGAGGTTCAAACGGAGCTTTTCCACTGGAGCCTCCGTTCTTTGTGCAAGTTTTGTCTTTGAGTTGTGTAATCTTGAAATCGGCTTATTCAAAGATTGGTAACTTTTCACCGGTTTATATAGAAGCAAGTGACCTACACTCAAAGATCCTGCGTTTGTAACGTAAAGAGGACATCAAAATGCCAAAAGATAAACGCCAAGCGTCGGAACTTTCTCAGTGGGGAGGGTGGGATCACACATGTGCTGGGGTCCCTGAAAGATCGCCATTGACAGCTGCAGTATCAACACTAAAGGAATAGCGCCATTGCTCCTCTACCATCATCTGGGAAGTGACTCTGTTTGATTAGAACTATATGTAAATATGTAATTGCTGCTTTACCATCGTCGACTTATTTGTAGCCCCCTGATTAATACTTGCTGTTTGCTCTCGTGGCCGAAACAAAATACGAGCCCCTTACAGCGTCTGCCGAGGATTATGCGTCTTATAGAGCTATCCAAAACTCAAAACATGGGCGTGCGTCCTAGCAGTGACGCAACGAAATTCCACACCCAAAAGACATGACCAGTAATCGTGTCCTCTCCGCCATGAGATTGATCGCAACACTGCAATCATAGAGGGAAGATAGGAAGTTTCGGTCCGAAAATGAGCGCCCATTCAGAGGCGCCTCGAGGTATGACAAGCTGTGTTCTTGGTCTTTACAATTGAAGCCCCCTTTTTACTGATAGGTGATGCGCCATCGCAGGGGAGTCATGGGCTTCGGTTTCTACGGACGTGATACTCGCCGAGTTGAAGCGACGCAAGGACAATGGCGAGAAGCCAGAATGCGGTTCAAGATCAAAGGGATCTTACGATACGCCGGCGCATGTATTCGCATTGATCCTCATCTTGGTCCTCAGCACGTTAGGTAGACTCTCTCCCTCCCCAACCTCGACCCTCGACTAACAGCAGCAAGCATGCGGTTTTCCCCTACTATCACGTCGAACGATGCGCGGCCGACGACAAAAATCCATCATCTTCTACTGCCAGCACATTGGAACCGGCGTCCTTCTGGCAACGGCCTTCGTCCACCTCCTCCCGACCGCGTTCCAGTCCATGACCGATCCATGTCTCCCCGACTTCTTCAGCAAAGGATATACGCCTTTTCCCGGACTCGTGGCTATGGTATCTGCTATTATGGTCGTCGGCATTGAATCGTATCTTACTGCCCGAGGAGCTGGTCACTCTCACTCCCACAACCATGGCTACTTTGACTCGGACGACGAGCACGAGAGTGAATTACCGATGATGGACACAGCTGGACTAGCCGAGAGGAGAACGGGACCGAGACCCCCAGATATTCATCTTGAGAACATGGAGACTCAGGGACTAGTTTCTGGTGTATCACCCCTACCGGAGTCAACGCCTGTAAGACCGGAAGCCAAGAAACTCAGCGACGAATTTCACGACGCGGACTCGGATCTGGATCTGGACATGTCAGAGCTTGAGCCCGCTGGATCAAGCAGTGTGAGACATCGAAACGGACACTACGACTCCCTTAAGCCGGGAGAAGCGGACGGTGAACCTCTGACTCCAACAACCCCCATGACGCCAATGTCTCCTGGGCCGCAGTCTCCCGAGGAGCAACAGCGCAAGATGCTGCAGTGTCTTTTGCTGGAGGCTGGTATTCTTTTCCACAGTGTCTTCATCGGCATGGCTATCTCCGTCGCCACCGGTCCGGCCTTCATAGTGTTCCTCGTCGCTATCAGCTTTCACCAGACATTCGAAGGACTCGCCCTTGGCAGCCGAATCGCTGCAATCCAGTTCCCTCGCAAGTCTCTAAGACCATGGCTCATGGTTCTGGCATACGGCACCACAACACCAATTGGACAAGCGATTGGCCTCATTGTCCACCGCATGTACGATCCCAAGAGCGCTGGAGGTCTCCTTGTGGTTGGTTTCATGAACGCGGTGTCATCAGGGCTCTTGTTGTATGCTGGTCTTGTACAACTGCTTGCTGAGGACTTTTTGACGGAAAAGAGTTACAAGATACTGAAGGGCAAGAAGAGACTGCATGCTTTTCTTGCTATGTGCGCCGGCGCAGTGTTGATGGCCCTAGTTGGGGCTTTTGCATGATTTGTAAAAGGCGTTGTAGAAACCCGTGTATTTATAGTACGAAAGGTCAGAAAAAAGTAGCCAAGAGGTCAACAAAAAGCCCATGCCCAGGCCAAGTCCTTCATTTGTCAATACAATAAGGTTACTCCTTTGCATCACGACAGGCATATTACTGGAGGTTATTGTGATGCAACTGGGCAACTTTGTTGTGTTGAGATATGAAGGACTTGACTGGTATGGGTCTTTACGAGAACGGGACTCTTGTATGTACGGATACAGTCTACCAACTTGGTGTATTACATGGTGTTTTTTCAACGGCACAATTTGGAGTTGGGCAAGTAAAACCCAAGACTCGTGAAAACTGCTGTGCTTGTTTGTCTAGTTGTTTCCCGGGTTGAATGTATACTTATCTTAATATACCTACCTGTTCTCTTTCACTTCTTGTCTTCACGCTTCCATCATAAATCCTCCGGCCGGCCCCACCTCAAAATTCCACGAGACCCGGGGTCCAGTCTGTCCGCTCTGCCTGGGCTTGGATGCTGTGCCCCTGCAACATTGCTGCCTATTGTCCAATCAAAAATCCCCTTTTTATCAGCTTCCCTCTGTTTCCACACACACCCACGCCCACACCAGCTCCGGAGATGTGCACCATGACATGACAAGCTATCGAACCATCCAAAAGTGAGCCCAGAAGCTGATTTTTAACTGGTCGTTATCTATTATCACATTTCTCTTTTTCTCCTTATATATACCCTCATCATGTTTAGCCAACGCTTCATCCTCCTTGTTATTGCACAAGCTCTCTTTGTTGGAATCGCCGTGATTCTTACCAACTCACCCTATCTCAGCATGGCGCAGGCAATCTCAGGCAGCAAGCCATGGGCTGATGGGCCTATGAAGCTGGTTACTACACCTCAGTATGCGACCAAGAAGGTCAGTAATTCTAAGCTAGAGAGTCGTTTTCCGTCAAAATCTGACCTGTTTTGTTTTGTAGGATGACATCTTCACGACTGGCGCCAGTCACATGGCTCTCGTACACAACACTATCCTCCGTGGCTTCAACTCCATCTACCTACAGGCTCCTCATGTCAAGGATGCGGACAAAGCTGCCTTTATCGGATATTCTCAGACTTGGTTCCGCTTTGTCAAGTCACACCACGACGATGAAGAGGAGAGTCTCTTCCCTGCGGTCCAAGGACTACTCGGCAATGCGCCTGTCTGGGATGCTACGCATCATGAGCATGGTAAGACGGTTCACTCTATAATCGATGCTCATATCTAACACAAAAACTTTAGAATCCTTCCTCGGTCCCCTTGCCGAGTTCAACGACTACCTCGCCAACCTCGCTACACCCACCGACCTCAACGGCCCTTTGATGATCAAGTACATGGACGCTTTCAAGTTGCCCTTTGAGCACCACTTTCACAGCGAGATTTCTACCATCGCCGATCTCGCGAACCATCCCAACGCCCCCAAGCGGGGCACGCCCGAGTATGATGCCGCCCACGCAACTTTTAAGAACTGGGGTAAGAAAACAGTCACAAAGGCCGGGTTCCTCGATGCGGTGCCCTTCTTCATGATGAACCTCGACAGAACTGCTGAGGAGGGCATGTGGGAGAACTGGCCTCCGATGCCTGGACCTATCAGTTGGAGTCTGACTAACATCGCGGGTTCGTGGTATGGGTCGTGGTGGAAGTTTTCGAGCTGTGACGCTCAGGGCAAACCTCAGGAGTTGTACGCCCTTCGAGGTTTGGAGCAGGAAGGATGAACGGCAAAGGTTGAAAGAACCTTTCAGTTTGGACTGTGTGGACGGCATTGTGAATCTTTCCGGCGTTTGGCAACAAGTTGATGAATATCATGCATATAATGAATGAGCAAACGCATGACTATTAATTCATCTCTTCTTTTACAATGTCACCTGGAACCATATCGACACGTATGTAACATTTGCTGGTAAAAGAAAGCAAACGAAAAATTTGTTTTAAGTGCATCTTTGTAGCCATTGTCGCCTTTGTACTTTTTGAACCCAGTGTTTGAGCTATGAAAGAAAAGGCTCATCTGCAAACAGACCAATATTCAGTGTCTATTGAATTCATGAAAGAAGTCTTTCAAGAAAAATTGGTCTTCACATCCTGTGAATTTTCATAATGACTATAAATTGAGGCCATCAGGCTGTCGTTGATGGTTTTAACTTTTCAACATCTTTTCCATCATCCGCAAGATTCACCAGACCTTCTTCCATTATTACACATCATCACTGAAAACCAAGCCACCAGAAGAAAATCTACCAACTTCTACGATCCTTGAGTCTTCCACCTGGCCTCCAACATGGGTTGTTTCCTCTCCACTCTTCGACCCAAGAAAAAGGGCTACGTCGAGTTGTCAGACACGAATTCGACATATTCTTGCAACAGTGATGACAGCACTAGAGTTCAGGTCTGTTTCAATGGCCAAAAGGAACTCGAAGACTGGGAACGATCTGTTGGGACTTCTCCTGAAGCAGCTCCTCCCTCCCCACGAACTGCCTTTACTGAATCCCTCTGGATGAAATGGCACGAAACGGAGTGCCCTGATCTTGCCAACTGCGTCCACTCGTTCGAGGGTGTGTACATGGAGTATGTTTTCGGGAGTATATATCGGGTTTGAAATCGTGGGCACTAATCTTCGGTCGATAGTTCGCCGGTAGAATGTTCGGAACCGCGCCACTCTATGGGATCTGTCAGTATAAGTCTCTTCAATATAATTCACATTGCAATAAACATCAACTGGAAAACTCACAACACTTACTGACACTTTTTAGCTTGGTTCAGGTTCCTACTACACTCTCAGGGGTAGCGAGAATTCCAGCCCTGGCCGTGCTTCCACTCAACAAGAGGCTTTCCTATTCGATCGAAACGACAATTCCTTCTCTTCGGCCAGAAACAGTCCTACACCTGCACGAAAGGAGAAGAAACGACCCTCAACGCTTCGACGAACCTGGTCCGACTCTGGGTATCAGAATTCTGCTCCTTCGATCCGATCTCCCCCTTATACCGCTGGATTTTGATTCGAGACACCGCAACTCGATATTTATTGGTTCTCTGAGGCAGAGAGTCACAGAATGGAAGTTGGCTGGACTTGGTGATGGAAAGTGCTTTGTATGCGTGTGTTACGCTGGGAACTCGACTCGTACGGCTTTGGGAGGGTGTTATGGATGTGTGATTGGGTTTGTCGATAAATTGTGAATACTATCGGAACTTCGTTGCTTTTTCAAAGGCACGTTGTAATGGATACAAGTATTCAGTCTTCTGACGCTATAACCCAATATTAGTACTTTCATCCGCATTCAAGTTTCCTGGCTTACCATCAGCCAAGTGTGGGATGCCCCTGAGTAGCCATAGTTCCCGAAAGCTGGGGTATTGTGATCCAATTATGGTACGATTGTCTTTCTCTGAGCTTCCGAGATGCATTTCAGGAAAGCTGAGGCGTAATGTATCACGAGAAGTCGTTGGTAACACTGCGTCTGCTGACTTGTGCATTAGTCCTGTTTCTAAGTATGCGGCACTGAAGAGAATACGATAATGACACCTGTAGATAGTCGATGCTGTTTTTCAATGATCTGACTTAAACAACGGTTGACTGCTAAAAGTTGGGATCTCGCCTATAAAGTTCGCAGCCAAGTCGCCCTCAGTTTCAAACTATACACACCTGACTACCGATTCTTAGTCTCAAGCAGTTCTCCAACCAATCTGAACCAAATCCAGCAACTTTCTCAACTCCAAGTCTCAAAAATGGGCTGCTGCGAGAGTAAACCCTCCAGGAGCGACGATGACCGCCCTGCTCGTCGCCATCACTCTGGTGGCCGTACCCGTCACCATAAGAAACAAAGCTCTCGACAGCCTCAATACCACTATGGTGTAGGTCAAGATTTCGAGATGGATTACCTGGATGTCCGTCCTGGTAGACCTGTGTGGTATGCACAGAATGGTCCACGAACCAGGCACCATTGATAAGTGATGGATGGTAAACGTCTTCGAGGTAGTTTCTAGCTATCAATACAAGCTATTAGCGTTTGATTCTCATGTTCCACGGCATAAGTGATTGCTCAATGGCTGTGAGTTGCTGATGAATCTTGACAAGGACAAGGGTGGAGATGCTCGCGTCATGGACATCCACAATGTCCGAGGTCCGTGGTAGTCTGACTGGTGGTTGGTCAAAGTTACCGGGGTACTTACATAGTATATGTAGTTGTGTCTTGTTTGCGTCTTTTTGAACCCCAACCTCGCAAACTATAATTCGACGTCCACAACCAACACAATGGCTTCCAACCGTCATGTTCTTATCATTGGAGGGAATGGAAAGATCAGCAGGCTCCTCACAGTCATGCTGTTGAAGAAATCATGGACTGTCACAAGTCTCATCCGCACAGCAGAGCAGATCGATGACCTGAAGAAGGTCTCTGAGGGTCTTCCAGGCACACACAAGATTGTGGCCCACGATCTTATAAAGATAGATAGCCAGGAAAAGGCTGCTGCTGTTCTTGATGAAGTGAAGCCCGACTCGGTGGTTTTCAGCGCTGGTAGGTCTGGTCGACTAACTGTTGAAGAGTGTACGCTGATCAGCAACAGGAGCCGGTAAGAGTGATCAAGACACGGTAGAGTCTCACTTACCAACTGTGAGAAGCAGCATGTAGCTGATGGGGTTCTAGATCAACCGTATCGACCGTGATGCTGCAATCTTCTTCACTCGCGCCTCAGTCGCCAACAAGAACATCAGCCATCATCTTCAGGTCTCCTATCTCGGCGCCCGTCGCGAGCAAGCGCCCTGGTGGACGCCTGAAGACTGGGAGGGCTGGAAGAAGATCAACTCAACGTTTCTAGGTCCTTACTACGAGCCCAAGGTCGCTGCAGACGAAGCTCTCGTGACCGAGGCCAAGAAGAGAGACAGTGTGACGGCTGTTTCAGTCCGACCGGGAGGTCTAACAGACAAGGACGAGGGCGGCGTGCTCTTGGGCCAGACGAAGCAAGCTAGGGGCATGACGACTCGAGCGTCGACAGCGAGAGTGTTGGCGCTCGTGCTGGAGCAGGAGAGTGTCAAGGGACACTGGCTTGATGTTCTAGATGGCGAAGAGGATGCTGAGAAGGCAGTCGAGAGGTATGTTCGTGATGAGACGGAGTGTGCCGAGGGAGAATCGGTTCTGAAGAACTGATTCTCTTCCTGAGGGACATCAAGTTCTCTTTGTCGGGACGACACTTGGTAAAACCCGTTTCGTCGATACCACCCGGCATAAAATATCAGCCGGGAGTTCCAGACAGCGTGGTCAGGGGGTCTTTCAGTGTAATGATGTAACCCACAGTAGCCGCCGCAGCTCGCTAGCTACCGTGTAGAAGAACGTGCGCTGGAATAGCTGCAAAGGGGCAAAAATGGATATATGGAACTACAACACCAACGTTTGATTTTCACCAACACTACAGAAGAGATACGAATCCCAAATTAAGTAGGGAGTTCTGATAAGTCGGGATACATATTTCCTGATTTTTCTGTAACTTGCAGCCTCCTGTGTGACCCAAGATCAGGAACGATATCCTTGACCGCCCCATACTCATCCCCCTTTTATAAAAAAAAAAAAGGCGCCGGGACAGCTGCTGAACGCCTTGAAGGCCACTGTCGTTTGCCTGCGGCCATTGAAATCAGCAGCGGCCTACCTTACTGATCTTAGATCACTCCGTTGCCTGGACGGCTATAAAATCCCACCTTTTTCGCGGGCCCCCCAGAATTCTTCCGCCTCACCACAACACCATCGCATCGTTTGAGCATCACTTTTCCGCACAACGCTTCGAAACAAAGCTTTCCGACTCGAGTCCAAACTTAGTTTGCTTCTCCAGTCTCTTATCTTTCTTTCACTTCTTCTTCCGCTTTTCAGGTAAGCAAACTTCTTCTTTGCTTTCGGTCACCATCGCGACCTCATACTCACTTCTGCCTCCCAAGCCGATCAAAACAACACTCACGTACAACAACTTCACCTTCGATCACCGTCATCATGGGTTGTTTCGCTTCCAAGACTGCCAAGGAGGAGGATCACCCTCTTCCTCGCATTTCTCACCCGTAAGTTCATCCTCACCTCTCTGCTCTTGGCCCTCATCGTGATGTTTCTAACTTGCTCTGGAGTAGAGTCTTGATCAGTCACCAGACTGGCATGGCTTGCGTCGGTCTCAAGGATGAGGACTTCCCTGAGTTGACCGGCCGCACCTTTGCCCAGCCCGCCAACCTCTATGGTCAGGTCACCACCACCGCTGGTGAAGCCTCCAAGGAGAACACCACCGCTGGTGCCGCCGATGCCGGCAAGGTCGAGAAGGCCACTGGTGAGGCCGACTCTGCCAAGGCTACCGACGCCGCCAAGACCAACTAAACTCACCAACATCTACCGTCATCTCGACTACATCACTACGAAGTTCTCTGGGTATGACAGCTGATTTGGGGGATTTGATTAGTCTGGGGATTTGATTTTTTTTTCTTGGTATCACTCATGTACCTGCCTTCAGTGAGCAGCTAAGGAACGCTTCCTTCGGGGGTTGGGAATCAGTGGTTTTTCTGTTAGCAAGCATGGAGTTGGGGACGAAAAGGACATGAGAATTCGCGGTGCAGTAGTCATCAAAATCAACACTCTGCACAAGTACTTGGCCCTTTGACGTGATTTTTAAAATGCCTTCTTTTCTGTGATCTACGAGCCCTAATCTACGATATCCTAACCCTAGAACCGTGATTCCAGACGCGTAGCGTGCGTAAATCCGCAGTGGTGGTGACCGCTGGACGTCTGGAGAATCAGGTGCAGAAATATGAAACAAGCGGTGATTTGGTAGGCAAATCTGCTCTGGAACTCCAAGCCACCCAGGTTCTCAGCAGGTCTACTCCTTTGTTATTGGTAGGGGACGCGTCAAGACGGTATACGTAATTCCATATATCCGCCTGGTGACCGGGGACACACTCGCCGACCACCGACGCCCGTGGACCCTGACGCAAGAAGTAAATCAAACCTGGCATAAATAATGATCCAGTTTCTACTCTGTATGATTTTCTACGAGATATAGAAGACACGTGCAATATTGTTGATGAGTGACCCCTGAATTACTGGCTAAGATATGGATGGAGTTTTTGCCTCGCCGACCTGCACTCTCTTCTACCATGGGCCAGAGACAAAGCGGCCAGTAGAGAAAGATGGAACGTTGATGCCAAAGATCCAATCTGGAAGCAAACATTTGGTTGGATATGCAATTGTCTGGTGTTTGATGAATGGTCCAGGAGCAAACATTTTACCACAATGACCCAGTAAATCAAACAAAAACTCTGTTTCTATGCAATTGCTAAATAGCTTTTAAATTATTCAAAGCGACTGTCAAACATGCATTGCCAGGGTGCAGCTATTGATAGAATTGATGCAAGCTGGAGATGTCGGAATAAAGTCTTCAGCTGCAGCCGGCGTCATGTGCCTCTATCCAAAACCCAGACGCCAGAGATACAGGGGTTGATAATCGGTCAGAGTCGACCAACAAGAATCGCAGCACTTTTCATCACCCCATCGTCAGATACGCAACCCATGGAAACTTGCTCAAATCTTCGCAATTTCAAGTCCTCAACTGATAATCTCATATCAACATTTGGTATTTGTGCCCATTTACTACCAAAAAAACCATGTTCGAGAAGCTTGAGGTGCAGTTGACAAGGTTTCGTGGAAAGCAGAAATAACCTCCAGCCGTTCTTCCTCTTGCATCATCATTTTCAAGTCCTAACTCGGTTGTAGGACACTTTAAGTTTCCAAATAAGGGTCACGTTACGACTCTTCCTTGTTATTTAAGCTGCTCTGTCCTCGCTCCGGCTCGGATTCTTTCCTCCAACTTCGACATCAAAAACACCATCATCAGTCTTCAACTCGACGCTTCGACATCACTTCCACAATGTCTCACGATCACGGTACTATGACTGGCATGCCAGCAACTGCCACAGCTATGGACATGCCTGCTTCGACCTGCTCTTGTGGCATGTCCATGGGGGAGGACATGGGGCACCAGATGGGCCAATGCAAGATTTCCGTACGTTATTGCCTCTCCTTTTCATCAAAGAGCGCAGCAGCTAACAGGCAATAGATGCTCTGGAACTGGAACACAATCGACGCATGCTTCATCTCCGACTCGTGGCATGTTACTTCCAAGGGCATGTTCGCCGGCTCTTGTATCGGTGTCATCCTCCTCGTCATCACTCTCGAATTCCTCCGCCGATGCGTCAAAGAATTCGATCGTGCTATGATCCGCGTACATGCCGCCAAGTTTGAGAACCCCCCTGCTGCTACTCCTGCCAACGGCTCTGAAAACGACAAGGCCGTGAATGCAGCCGTCAGTTGCCCAGCTGCCAATGCTATTCCCCCTTGTCGCCCAACCTTCTGTCAGCAAGCTTTCCGAGCTTTACTGCACGTCATGCAGTTTGCTGTGGCCTACTTCATCATGCTCTTGGCCATGTACTTCAACGGATACATCATCCTCTGCATCTTCATCGGTTCCTACATTGGTGCCTTTATCTTTCAGTATGAGACGCTGAGTGCTCCTGGTAGAACCAGTGCTTCCAACGAGGCGACTGTTTGCTGTGGTTGAAGAGAGGAGCAGAGCAATAGGAGGATGTATTGAGTTCTTTACATACTCTTGTTCAGAGTCTCCTTTGTGCGGTCATGACTGTTTTTACGCCTGTGTTTTACCTGGCTGAGTAACTACTCAAGGGAGATTGTTGTCTTGCAGTACAGGCTTGTCTTTTTTTTTTTCGGTGAGAGGTTCTAATGTAGTCGACGAGTCGAGATAGGGCAATAGAAGCTTGTTTCTGGCTGCTGTCATCGATATGACCTACCAAATTGAGAGGAAACGCCTGGCATATGGTAGCTTTTAGTGTTAAGGTTGAGAAACTTATTTCCGACTTCCGATAGATGCTATCCTGTAGCACTTGGGAGATATTTGGTAGAAACAGCCTGGAGACAAACTTGAATTAGTTCTACAAGACTCCGTTGGTAGATTTATGATGGTGACGATGTATATGCTCTTCATAACTTCCAACTAGATCAAACACTCTCATTAAGCCTTGGTCGTGTAAGATTGCACAATGGGTATCTATTTCTTCAAGCTTCTCTGCAAAGACCATGTAGTACGCGGAGAATAAACATCTACCATTATAGGAAGTCCCTTTTATACAAGGCAATTATCCTTCCAGTATTTTCTTTGATACGCTCTCAGGCCTCTTATAGTTCAAGTTGCTAGAGATATATGGTAGATGCTCTAGATATGTTGGATTGGACCCCTGAATAATGATCTACGTACCCAGTCTAGATCATTCTAGTCACGTTCAACATGAAACGGAGCTGACAAATGCCAAGCCCCCGCCTGTTAGGGTGTCGATCTACGTAGCCTCCACCACTAACCAGATCTAGAACCCCCTGCGATCACCCCAATCTCCCCATCGATATAACTTTAATCAGCAAAACATCTGATCACCATATACGATTACCGTCACGCCAACTCGCAAGAGTATCACCTATAGTCTCTCTGCTTCAGCTACCTGCCCTCTAACTGGCTTGGGGAGTCCTCCCCACCACCACCACCCTTAGCCCTCCCTCACCATGTTCCGCCATCTCATGTCCTCCAAGGTCCGCTCCAACGCTGGCTGCTGGACCTGTCGTCTACGTCGCAAAAAGTGCGATGAGAGACGTCCTGTCTGCGCCTCATGCGGCGCCCTGGAGATCACCTGTCATTTTGAAGACGACAAGCCCGAGTGGATGGACGGTGGGTCAAAGCAAAAGGCCATGGCTGAGACCATCAAGGCTCAGGTCAAGAAGCAGGCCAGTCAGCGTCGCGACCGCAAGTACATGGAGATGCTCGAGGCTGACACTCGCGATGTCTCTCTGCAAAACGACAAGCCTCAGCGACCAAATGGCTCTATCTCCGCTGCTTCCGACACGGATCCTTCACCAAGCCATGAGTTTGGATTAACGCCGCCTTCAAGCAACACCAGCGGCGCGTCTCCCCCTGATATGCCCTGGCATAGTCAGTTCGCAGTCCCTCATGAAGACGCCAGCAGCGCAACTGGGGCTAGCACTGAAGTACACTTCATCATGATCTATCTCGACTACGTCTTCCCTCACCTGTTCCCCTTCTACCGCCCTGGTATCCTCAATGGCGGTCGTGGTTGGGTACTCGATGTCCTTCAGAGTAACAAATCCGTCTGGCACACAGCCATCTCACTCACCTCTTATTACTTCAGCATCGTCATGGCCAACGGTGAGCTGGAGCATACCGACTGCACAGGCCGTGTTTCCCACCAGCTCCAGTCTCAGCTCGAGATGGGTCTGAGAGAGCTGCAGCGTGAGATGAGTGCTGTCAACAACAAGATGACTTGCGCTGGTGTCCGAGACAGGCTCCTGGTTCTGCAAGCCATTCTGCAAATGCTCATCTTTGAAGTGTCGACTAGCAACAAGGACCACTGGAAGATGCATCTCGACGCTGCTCTCACCATGTTTCGACAGATCCTTCCCCAGCCCGAGCTATGGAGTGACACCTTGGAGGCTCTCTACAGCTACCGTTGGCCTCCGCCAGAAATGGGTATACGTCGACCATTCAGTACCAACCAGGCTGCTATGCGCTTCTTTTCAGCCAACATACTCTACATCGATGTCATATCCAGCATCACACTCGAACAGGCGCCACGCCTTCAAAACTACCAAAACAGCATCATACCCGGGTGTAAAGCCCATATTTCTGCTGAAGAGTCACGTATCTCGGGATCACTCTTCATGGAAGATTATGTCGGTCTCCAGAACTGGGTCATCCAGATCATTGGGGACATTTCTTCACTGCACGCTTGGAAGAAGGAGCAAAAGAAGGCAAATTCTTTCTCGATAAACGAGCTTGTCCAACGTGGTAAAGTCATCGACGATGCTATCAAAGCAGGCCTCGTCCTTCTCGACGGGGAGCTTCAGATGTCCAGTCCCTACCTTGACCCTATCTTCAGTACTGTTTCCGATCCCGCGCAACCGCAGGGCATCAATGCCAAGCATGCCCCTGGTCTTGCAGTCAACAACATCATATGGCTCCAAGCAGCTCTTACATACCTTCATGTCGTCTTATCTGGCTGGCAGCCATCCTGTCCCGAGATCCGATCCTCAGTCACCCGTATGACGAATCTCCTGTCAGGCCTCCCATCCAACACCTGTCTCCGAACTCTGGTCTGGCCGTTCTGCATCGCCGGCTGTCTCTCGCCGCCAGAGGACGAGAACAAGTACCGCGCAATGGTAGAACGAATGGGCCCTATTAGTGTGTTTGGTACGGTTAGGTTGGCGCTCGAAGTTATGGAAAAGGTCTGGTCGAGACGAGATCAGATTGACGAGAGCTGGGATATGGCCAAGTGTTTGCAGATTTTGGGATATGGAGTTTTGCTGATCTGATACCCTTGGGAAGTATATGACATCGTTTGCATCTGTTCAAAATTTCCTGATTTACTGTCTCTGCTTTTAATGGTATGTTTTCTGAACGGAGCCATGAGGGCTTTTGGACACGGTCTTGATCTCATCTACCTACATTCACTTGTATTTGAGAGACTTTGCGCCGGTTGATTATAAGACTTTCACTTATAAACCTCCCAGTGCTCCTCAGTCTTTAATTATCACATAATCCAGTGGTACTATTGTTTAATGGTTGAACAGTCCATGTTCAAATTCCGAACCCATTTTTATTCATTTTCTGGTGAAGCCGATCTAACCAGTAGACATTACTCGTTTGTTTCCCAAACACTCATGTTTCTGTCCCAATAAACAAAGCAAAAGCGACCAATCTATCATAGCACAAACACGATTACCTCCTAGACCCTTTTTCCGCCGCCAAATAGCGTCTGTCTCTTCTCAAGCAGTCCCAGATCCCACCAACCCTCCACTCTCTCCAAGAGTGTCTTTCGTTTCGCCCAGAGATTCTCCAAAGGACTCCGCGGACCGCTATCGTCTACACGGCCCGGAGACGGAGGCACCGGAGGTAGAGGAGGCAGTTCCTGCACCGGCCTCGGAACCTCCCTCCTTGTAATCCGGACAGGCGCCGTGGGGGGCGGGGGATACCACGGCTGACGTGCGCTCTCAGCATCAGACGAGTCGCTGTCGAACCGCTTCGCCATGGCCATGGTCCCCAAGCTGCGCTCCTGGGCCATCACAGGCGGTCCCTGACTGATGCCCAGGGCGTTGCTGACCTGCCCACCACGGCCGCACCCTCAGCCCTCGATGTCCTTGGGAGCAGCACGAGCAGTGCCCTTTGTGTGCTTCCAGAGACAGCCAGAGGTGATTGCGGAGAAGGAAAAGAGAATGCACAGGGCAATGCTAAGGCCCCAGACGGACTTGATCTGGTAGCACGAGGCCTTGTCTGGGTCGACCCAGGCGAAGTAGTTGCCGCGCGAGTGGTAGACGTTGTGGAAGAGCGAGTTGACAAAGTTGGCCGTGTTGCCGTCAGAGGGGAATTTGGGGCATGAGAGGTAGCTGACGGGCTTGCCGACGGTGCAGGCGACGACGATGCAGGCGATGAGAAGCATCAGATCGGCACCTGTGGCGAGGAGGAGAGGGAGCATGCCGTCCCAGTAGAGGATGTAAGAGATGGCGATGTAGAGGGTTGAGATGATGGACTAGAGGTATGTTAGACCCTGTGACATGAAGTCGAGTGATGATACTTACAACAACCAGTGTTCCAATCAGGGCAGACGGCGCCGCATAGTCGGCATTGACCATCTCAGCGATAAAGTTGGACGTCAAACCAATAATGGTAACAAGGCAGAGGAACTCCATGACTCGCATGGCAGTCCAGGTGTGCCCAAGGGCGCCGAGAGCGGGCATGGGCTGCATCTTTGATCTGGATTGTGTATCAAGAGAGAGACGAGGACGTGACGAGCCGGCTGTGCGCAGCGGAAGCTTGTTGGCGTAGACGGGGATTGAGGGCGAGGAAGATATTTTGTCTAAGAGAGAGGCTCGCCCTTGGATATAGGCGAGAGAAGAGTGTATAAAAAGAAAGATGTCGTTATATGAGTCGTGATGCTAAAGATTGATGAAGACAGATAGGAAAAAGACCCAAAGACAAAGGAAAATAAGGAAAAAAGAGACAAGGAAAGGGAAAAGAGATGGTAGTGTTTGTTGTGTAAGTTGTTTGATGAAGAAGAGAAAGGGTTTCTAACAATGCCCGAAACCCCGTGTCTTTATACACATTCCCATCAACAACAAACTCTCCCAAAGAAGCATAAACAGAAGTACACAAGACAAGCAAGGTATGGCCTTGTCTGGTCTGTTTCCAATTACAGCAGCCGCCCGTAGAGGTCCCACGTCCAAGGCTCCCAGCCGCGCCATCGCGCTTGACGCCCTACCATAGACCGTCAATTCAACCCTGACAAGTGAGCAACATGATACAAGACAAGCCTGCGTATCTCAGAGCGCCTGGAAGTTCCGACCAATGAGGCTTCAGAAGCCCAAAGTCGTGGCGGCGCTTAAAGTTGCAGGGATGTTCTCCTCAATAGCCGCGCAGCTGGTGTTTCAAAGACATGGCAACAAGGTCACGATTGGACGAGAGATAACCCCGGGGAAGAACAGTTCGTTGGTCCGGATGAGGCTCCTTTTGTTTGGGACGCGGTCGCATATACGGCGAGATTGGAGTGCGTTGCTGTGGGTGAAGCCATTGTTGCAAGTTATTCTGGGATAGTCGTACTGCATCGGCAGATTGAGCCGGACTGGGGTCGACACTCTATTAGATTGGCTCACGATCCTGATCTTGATGGTTCACAGGGATCGAGATAACTATAGTTAGTTAGACTTCACCTGATACTGCATCCATGCAAACATCCAATGTCGATCCGATGCTGGCTTCCAACACGGTCGACCCAAGACTTGGTCTAGCAGGCTGAAAATAGAGTGACATGACATGTCAGTTCATTTTGTTGCGCCAGACGCCTATCTACGGTCCTATCATGAAAAACAAACATGCTGCCCTGTTGCTGGCTATTCTGTACATTCTCGTGGCCGCCGGTCTCAACGCGCCAGCCGTCGTTTCGGTCCCAGGTCTGGTCCACCATATTTAGATTTAGTACTTCAGCTTAACCCAAGAGATCGTCAATAGCAGAGCCGCCGCCAGTCTTGGGGGCAGCACTGCCACCAGAGGATCCGGCCGCCGATGGAGCACCCCAGATTCCTGCACTGCTCTTCTCCTTGGCCAGTTGGCCCATCGTGGGTCCTGCAGTGGGTGTCTCGCTCTTCTTTATGCCGGCACTTGCCTTGCCCCAGAGAGCTCCAAAGGCGTCTCCACCAGCAGTAGGTGCTGGCTTGGCCGAGGGGCTGGTGACGGGCTTCATGTTGGCCATGGTAGAAGGCGTGTTGGAAGAAGCAGCACTTCCCATGCCCGAGAAAGCAGAGGCTGAGGGAGGGTTGGATGCCTGTGCCTGAACACTGCCAAAGTAGTTGGGTCCAGTCTGCTGGAAACCAGCGGGCTTGGGAGCCTGTGCCGCAGGAGCAGAAGGGATGCTAAAGGCAGAGTAGTTCACTCCAGGAGTGCCCGAAGCGCTCGGTGCGGGTGAGATAGATGCCATGCTGACCATTTGGCTGATATCGGCCTGCTGGGGGGCCGACTGGGGCTGGGGCGCTGCGAACTGGGCCGTCGATGAGGCTGCCGATGTCACTGGAGGAGACTGCATAAAGTTGTTGGATGGTGCAGCCTGTGCAGGGGTGGCTGACTGGAAGTCGTCAAACTCGTCGTCGTCGGCTTGCGCAGGAGCAGCAGCGTTGCTAGGGGCTAACGGAGCAAAGCCAGAGCTGTTGGATGCAGATGGAGCAGCAGAGGACGATGCCGGTGCAGGGTCGTCAAAGGAGAAGAGATCAACCTCGGGTTCCTTCTTCTTTGGCGGTTCAGGAGTCTTCTTGGCGGGAGCTCGCTCTGGTCGTTTGGCAGCAGCCCGTGATGAAGCAGCAGGCCTGTCGTCCTCATCAAACTCGTCGTACTCCTCAAATCGTTCGGATCTGCCAGCACCACCCTCTCGCCAGTCATCGGACTGGCCACCGAAACCACCACCATCGCCATATACACCTCCAGAGTATCCGCCAAAGTTGGTGGGACCGCTGCTGCTGCTGCCACCATATCCAGCACTCTCACTACCGAAACCACCATAACGGCCAGAGCTCCCGCTCGAGAAGCCGCCGCCAAAGGTTGCGCCACCCTCAACGCCGGTATACTTGTTCTTGGTCGCGCGCGCCTTCTTGCGCTCGGATCGGATACGGTCTACGTCGCCTAGAAGATCGGCCAACTCTTTGGCTCGGTTGCGCACATTGATACCCTGGTCTTTTCCGTTCTGATCAATAAAGTGAAATTGGCGGAGCATCTTGAGAAGAGAGATGTGTCCTCTGGCGTCGTCAATAACTCGCTCGGAACCGTGCTTGATCAGGAATTCGAGTAATTGGAGGGCCTTGTAGATCTGACGCCACTCCTCGGCAGCCTTCTCGGTGAAGCGACGGTAGATCATAGGCATGATCTCGTTGAGGGTTTGGCTGGCTCATGGTCAGCAGTTGGACTGGAATGGGATTGTTGCTCGACATGGCATACTAATTGAAGGTGCCGTTCGCGATCTCTTGCATCAGGGTAGACGAAGCACCCCATGGTTCGTTGTTTGTTGCCTCGCGCACCTGAAGATGACATGGGTAAGTCCACCGTGTCCCAACCACAGCTGTCGCGTAGGATAGAGATTAACCAACCTTTGCCTCCATCTCGGTAAAGTTCATAACAGCTGATCATAGCGTCAGTAACCATTAGGCGCAGCAGTCAAGGCCACTGAGGAGGTACCATTTTGGGCCTTTCGAAAGCCTGCCTTGATGTCATACAGGGTCAGGTTCGAGACCGTGTTCTTGAGATCGTTTATATCCATGGTGAGAGAATCCAAGAAGGGACGAAACAGAGAGAGATTGACGAGATGAGCGCAGGTGGCGTAGAATTCAAACAAGCTGCTGCTTCTTCTGCTGCTCTACGGCTCGAGTTGAGCGATTCCAAAGGTTTGGGATCTGATGTAGGTATGTTAAAGATGCCCCTTGATGCGCCACAGCCATGGTGGACACTTGGACATTTCCCTCGAGCCCAATGCCAACAAGGGATGAAGCTGGTCACGTGATCATCAGCTTATGACCAGAAGATACGGCTCATGGCAGACAACTTGCATCCATAAAACCTAGATAATAGTAAGCAATTAACCTAATATAATTTGACTTTGGCGCCTTTAGGCCTTTTCTGAGCCCTTGCATTGAGCGAGCTCCGAAAAGTCAAGACTTGACCTCTAAAGCGTCCTCGAGTGTCCCCGCCATATAACCTTAGACTTCAGGCCTGAACAGACCCAGCTCACCACGCTAGAATACCAGACGTCAAGCACACCCAGACTTTTATTTTCCCTTCCTGAAGATCGATTTAAAAGACCAACCTCAACACGTACATCACCGGTCTCTGTAATTTTACTCGTCTGACTGTTTTCATCTTCTCTGTACTACCATTTTCTCCAAGTGTATCAATCTGTCAAGGTACGTGCAAGCTTATTCATCCATCCTCTTTGCCCCGTTTGCCTATTCCACCACCAACAGCTTTCTGGGGAGCTGAAGCTGGAGCTCAACTGAGCTACCCAGAGCAATTGAGAAAACATTGGATCTATGAGCACTTTCTGGGCCAATGCCAACCTGTCCCGATCCCAATTGGTACCTGGAGAAACCCGCTTGGTCCAAATCCAACGCCGGTCTTGTTGGCCTCTTATCGTCTTTGCCCTGCTCCGGTCTGCTTGCCCTTGTCCTCCCAGCTTCCTGGTCTTTGCGGAGGGAGCTTCCTGTCCTGATGTCCAGGTCGCTCGCCCGCAATGGCCACCTCTGCCCACGGGTTGATGGACTGGATGAGACTTGAGGTGGATGGCCCCATGCGATGAGAAGAATCCACAGTGGTGGCCATGTCCCTTGCCTTCTCCAATGGGCGTTGATCCTTGGCAAAAGTTTGCGGCACTTCGGACATTCGGACCACTCACTCGACGCGTTTGGACGACGACTCGAGCGGCCATCTTCTATGGCTGTTTGGGGCGCTTTCTCAGCCAGGCTTGGGAGCGCAAAGGCGTCTTGACGTGGCCCGGGCAGCCTCCATCAGCGCAAAAGTGGCTCCATCGAAGCTTGGATGGAGAGGCATCGAGTCAGTTCAGCATGGTCTTGCTCAATGCGTCGACTACCGGTACATGGCAGGGGAGCAATGGCGGTCAGAGCAACGAGAACGAGAGAACCAGGGCTGATGCTCGCACATCAGTTCGGTTCGGCCTCGCTGAACAAGCATTCATCATTGATCAACAGAAGCTGTTGCAAAGCTACCAGCCCCACAGTGGCCATAGCCACGGTGACCTCATGGAGCTCTGTGCTTCTGCAGCCAAAATTAGGAGAGACGAAGCTACCCGGCTCACTTCACGTGACCTTGTCTTCCGATTCACCCCACTTCTACCCCTCTTCCACGTGCTTCCATTGGCTCCAACGGCCCCGCGCTAACATTTTGCCCCTCCAGCTTGCTCAAAATGAGACCCTCCCTCATCAAGCCCCTCCTACCCCGCCATACCTGCTTCTCTACCGCGAGAACTTCTTCTTCTCTTCCTCAACTCTCCAACGCATTCCGAACTGTTAGATTCTTTTCAGCTTCATCCGCAATCATGAGCAACAAGGTGTACGTTTCCCTCCTGACGGGCGTCATGTCGCTTGAGTCCCCTACTAACTCTTTTCAAAAGTTACTTCGACATTGAGTGGGAGGGTCCCGTCTTCCAGAACGGCCGTCCCACCAGCACCATCAAGGGTAAGCTCTGATTCCGTCGCGATGCCATTCTTCATCATCAAC
This sequence comes from Fusarium sublunatum, assembly GCA_013623665.1. Lineage (NCBI taxonomy): Eukaryota > Fungi > Ascomycota > Sordariomycetes > Hypocreales > Nectriaceae > Fusarium > Fusarium sublunatum. The sequence continues at coordinate 141,358 of JABFFF010000041.1, forward strand.
ACTCGTCAATGAGCTGCGTCTGCATCTCAATGATTTGATACTCGTATCAAGCAGATCACCAGAGCTACTCCTGTGGTTCTCGTGCTTGCGACATTCGTCATGCTTGCATACCCCTCACTCCCAGTCGCCATCAACCTATCCCATGCATCGGTGCTAACGTCTCTCCTTTGCAGAGCAGAAGGGCCGCATCAACTTCAACCTCTTCAACGATGCTGTCCCCAAGACCACCGAGAACTTCCGTGCTCTCTGCACTGGCGAGAAGGGCTTCGGCTACAAGGGCTCTTCCTTCCACCGAATCATCCCCGACTTCATGCTCCAGGGTGGTGACTTCACCCGTGGTAACGTACGTGGCTTACGGAAATCCTCGCAGTCGCACAGCATAAGCTAACATAATCAAGGGCACTGGTGGCAAGTCCATCTACGGTGAGAAGTTCGCCGATGAGAACTTCAACTTGAAGCACGACAAGCCTGGTCTGCTTTCCATGGCCAACGCCGGCCCCAACACGTAAGCTCAAAGCCTTGCCATTATTTGCGATCCAAACAACTGACTCCCCTCGTAGCAACGGCTCCCAGTTCTTCATCACCACTGTCGTCACCTCTTGGCTCAACGGCCGCCACGTCGTCTTCGGCGAGGTCGCTGACGAGGAGTCCATGCAGGTCGTCAAGGCCCTTGAGGCCACTGGCTCCGGCAGCGGCGCTGTCAAGTACAAGCGTGCCACCATTGTCGACTCTGGTGAGCTGTAAACAGCCCCAAGTGTTGGAAGATAAGGCACGATGAACAGGATTTTAGGAGGAGCACATAACAAAACCTCGAAGAGGGCTAGCGATATGGAGCTAGATATTCACAAGCTGATATGAGAACTCAGCTGCTGGATAATATCAACCATTCAAAATCCACATTCGTTCAACTTGTGATTGCCATGTTATGTGAATGTTTTGATTGTTCAATCGCTTGTACACGGCATGCCATTCTGCCTAAAGACGTTCGATACGGCTGTGACTGGCTATACAGCCTTCGCTGGTCCTACTGCGCCGGCTATTTTCCCTAAAGCAAAAATGAAATCTACTTCCAGACCATAACTCCGTTCTCCATTGGATATAACAAGTGACGCATCGATTTGCAAGTGCAAAATCTGCACATGAACTATTATTCAACGCCCAGCCATCTCTTGAAATACTCGCAGTTATTGGGACCTACAGGTCCACCTTCTTCACAGATTTCAAACACTGGGCAGCGCCCACAGGGAGCCTCGGTGAAGGCACTCACAAAGGGTTCGGGGGCGCCTTCACGCCCTGTAGGGTCATCGCGGCCGGCCCAGCTCTCGGCGGACTGCTTGGCGATGCGAGAGACGCGGTAGCCGATCTTGCCCGCCACCTTGACCGGCTCGACGAGGTTGTCCCAGACGAGGACATCTACAAGCTTTTGCACGTCGTGCTCGGAGAGGATGGTATTGTGGGTGATACCGCTCGAGGAGAGCAGACGGGCGATGTCTCGGACGGTTGGGTAGCCTGTATAGCCAGCAGGAAGAGGGAGGAAGGCGTCTTTCCGCGTAGACGTCGTTGTAGAGGTCTTTGGCGCTTTGGTCGCGGGCTCATCCATGTGACTAGCATCGCGCTTCTTGCCCTTATCCACGCCGCCCTTGACGACACCCTTCTTGGGGGCCTGTGCCCGCGCAGCGCCACCTCCGTGTGTGCTATGATAGCTACTCTGGAGCTTGATAAAGTCAAACACGACACGCTGTAGATCCTCAATGAAGGCCTCGTCAAGGTTCTGGTCGGTATACCACGGGCCGCCGGTGGCGCGATCGCTGGGCCGTATGGAGGCCTTGATGAACATCTTCTTGTTGGGGTGCTCGACGTTCTTGAAGGGTGCAATGAGGCCCTTTGTCTGAAGCTGTTTGAGGGCATTCTTGAGGACCGAGTCGTGCATATTGAGGCGCTTCTGGAGCGTCTGGGACCAGATACCGTCGCCGCCCGAGTCGTCGATAAGGGAGTAGACCATGACCTGCTCGTCGGTCGAGCACTGCTTATACCTAGAGACCAATTGTCAGCCAGACGATTCATACACATCGGGGAACTGTCTTGACGCACTTGTGGGCTTCCTGAGCGTCGCGCCATTTCCAAAACACCTGGCCCGAGGCCTCGCGCATGGTGATGAAAAGCTTGTCATCAGTAAGGGACTGAATGACGCGGGCGAGCAGCATGAGGTCGCGGTTGGGGATGACATCGAGGCGCATGAGATCCTCCTGTGAGAAGAGATCGGTGCCGGACTCGCGACAGCGATCATAGAGGGCCTGCTTCCAGACGCTGAGCTTGGCCGCGGCGGCGTCGCCCTCGGCGGGCGCGGGGGTGGGCATTTTGAAACGAGGGAGCGAGCAAGTCGATAGGGAGTGGCGACGGTGTTTCTAGGAGTGGTTTTGGAAGCGATTAGGCGCCTGTTGATGCTACATTGACATGAGATATCGAGTGGTGGCGAGCAAGAGGAGAATAGAGGAATAAAATATGACGATGGAAAGATGGACGCCTTTGGCGACTAAGGTTGGGTGGGAAATAATTATTTTTTGAACTCCCCCGCAGTCGACGCTAGCTCGTCCCCTACCCTGCTAATCTTCAGGCCCAAAAAGTGAGTGAGTGGGCGGAATGTACCGTCGGAAGGTGGACGGAATGTGGGGGATCTTATCAGGTGTCTTTCGGTCCCCCACTGCGCTCGAGATGAACCTCACCCTACAGCAGATGGTGTTTTTGTCTTTGGGAGCAAAGGGGTCGTAAATTAGAGTTCAGGACTGAAGGCTCAGAAGAAGTTATTCAGTAAAGGCTTTATATGTTATATGGGACCTTTAAATTTATGTGGAGTGAGTCATGTCCGGGAGTGTTACTGAATCTTATTTCGGCAAGGCACATCCGAGTATTTTCATCGGGATCAAGTACAAGTCGCGGTTGTTAGTCAAATAGATTAGGTTTAGGTTGGTTTACCATGCGGATTTCACAGTTATTATTTATCTCAGTTTTAGTAAAAGACTCCAGATTTATTGGACATTATTATATATAGTTTATTGGGCTCATTTTCTTGTCACGAAGCTGTCGTCTTGTTCGTGATTGTGACCGAGTGACTCACTACAACGTGAATCGCTACAAACAGATGGGATGTTGCACTGAAAGTACCATGTACCTATTTATTCAGGTTCAGAGTGAATGTATTCCGCACAAAGAGAAGCCAGTGAAGCTTCGAGCTTCAATGGGCATGTAACCAGAGATCTCCCAGACCTGTGCATCACAAGTCTGTAACAGGTGCTTCAAAGGGATCTGATAGTTCCCTACGATAAAATCACCGTCCTTAAACTCAGGCGATTTTCTATCCATTCTTACCATCGCCTTGTTCACCACCTGACTGATCTCGTAAACCGACTCATAAATAAACTAACATTAACATCAACTCCATCAGCGCCAACGTCTATCACGCTCCTCCCCCGTAGGAAGCTAATCAAAATGGTCTCCCAGACACAAAACGAGGCTCTCACGGCAACACGATGCGCGGGGCTGCAAACAAAGCACAGGCTGCGCAAGAGACAATCAATAACGGTAATGGAAATGTCGATTGTCTGGGGCAAAAGATGGCGTCGTGCTCTTTGAAGGACAACCGCGCTATATGAAAATTGACCATTGTCAAACGCACAGCGCATAACCCGCGTGTTCTGGAAGGACATGAGTTGAGGAGAAACAACTAATAAAGACCGCAGCGATATGGATAGTGAGAAATAACTGGAAAAGAGAGGTTTTAGAAGCTTAGATATTTAATATACATGATAGCCTCCATGACTTGGTTAGGCGTTGTGGTACTCAAGTTCTCGAGGTGTCAAAAACAGTGCATGATGATATTAATTACTTCCTTTTCGCTATGATGTCAAACTAGAAACATAAAACCTCGTAATATAGCACAGACGGGCATTTTTACCATGCATGCATGACCAAGCCAAAATAGCAGCCCTCCACACAATTCCATGCCTAGCCCTGTCGTGCCATCTTTAATCCTACGCCCGGAACGCCTGACTGCAGGCCACATACTCACCATCGCTATGATACAGGATGTGTGTCCATACCCTCGAGTACACTGCTGTACCAGAGGCTCGGCTGCGTACATGCGAAGACAAGCGCAGCGTGAGCCTTTGCTTGCAACGTGCAAATTTCTATAGAATCCAGATGATTTGCTTCCCGGCCAACTCCTAGTTTGCGGGACTCTTGGTCTTCTCCTTGGGTTGCTCTGGCTTGTCCTTCTCCGTATCGACGTCCATAGCGTCGTCGGCTTGTTCGCTCTGAGCCTTCTCGGGTGCTGCTGTAGTCTCTTCGGCGGTCTCCTCGGCAGGTTTGGTCTCTGCGGTAACCTCCTTGGTAGCGGTATCTGAAGTTTCCTGACCAGCGGGTTCATCTTGCGCAGGCTTCTCGGCGGGTGCTGAAGGCTCAACAGGCGCCTCGGGCTCAACGTCTTCTTTCTTGATCGTTGTCTCCTCTGCAGCCGCCGAGTCCTCCATGCCCACATCGCCGTCGCCATCCACGTCAGTCGCTTCAGGTTCCTTGGCGGTCTCGGTCTCGACAGGCTTCTCAACATCCTTCTCGGGTTGATCTTTTTCTGGCTGATCCTGCGCCGAAATGTCGTCGATAGTATCGTCGTTGATATCGTGGGCATCCTCATCAGCAGGTTCCTCGGTGACTTCGTCAGCACGAGCACCATTTGTGGCTTTGGCAGGAGGGGCATCGCTGTTATCGACATCCATTTCCCCCTTGCGATAGTCGGTGAAACTACGCTTGTTGCCATTTCGTCGGGTGGCACCGTGAGCGCGAGCCATTTCGTCATCGTCGCTGGCCTCGAATTCGTTATCGTGCTCAACATGCTTGTCCCAGCGATGTTCTGTCATGCGCACGTCCTTATTCTCGTCTTCATCGAGATCATCCAACTCGGCCTCCTCCTCATCGGTCATGCCACCAAAAGGCTTCCGTGGGACGTCCTGCATCTGCACTGACGGTGCAGGTCCAGTTTGTCGAAGGTTATCAATGACTGCGGAGGTGATTTTCTCGAGATACTCTCGGCTGTTAGAGTTTTCCATGTTCGATGATCGCACATTCAGCTCGAAATCGGGAGCGTAGTACTGCCTCATGTTAGTGCATGTCAGTAAACCAAAGCCAGGTTACATACTTCGTAGTATTCATTGTAGGGAAGGGTGCGTTCCATTTCTTGGCCCACAAGAACACCAGTCTCGAATGCCCAAGTACGCGCGACATTTCGCATCGTGTAGCCACCACCGCCGAGAACAAGAGTGGGAAGATTGAAACTCTTGACGAAGTTGACGCAGTTGGCGTGGCCATCCATGCTCAGGTTGAAACAACCAAGTCGATCGCCAGAGAGACTGTCGCCACCACACTGCAGAACAACAGCCTCGGGCTGGTAGTACTTCATAACGTTCTCAATGACAGGCTGGAAAATGGAACGGTATGAAGCATCGGTAATGCCATCTCGGAGGGGAAAGTTGACGGCATAGTTCTTCCCTTGACCGATACCGGTGTCGCGAAGCTCGCCAGTTCCGGGGAAGTATTCGCCATACTTGTGGAAAGATACTGTCATGACACGGTCGGTGGTGTAGAAGGCCTCCTCAACACCATCGCCGTGATGAACATCAATGTCAATGTATAGGACCCGCTTTTTGAATCGGAGGAGTTCGAGAATACCGAGGACGATGTCTGGAAATGTGTTAGAGCAAATTCTCTGAAATATAAAAGTACATACCGTTGACGTAGCAGAAGCCACTGGCTTCACACTTCTTGGCGTGGTGAAGACCTCCGGCCCAATTAATGGCGATGTCGCACTTTTGGCGGTTCAGGCGCGCGGCGCCCTCCATGCTGCCACCGGCACTGATACCGCAAAACTCGAAAAGGCCGTCGAATACGGGGCAATCGTCTCCGACGTTGTATTTTCCCTGCTCTCGCATGAAGCTGTCCATGTTGTCTGGTGTGACCTTTTGCAGGAAATCGATGTAGTCGTCGGTGTGGAATTGGGTCATTTCTCCTCGGGTCGCAGGCTTCGCGCGCTACGAAAAGATTAGCATCTAAGTCGAAGCCAAGTGCTATAGAGCACATGGTCTCGAGAAGGAGGGGAGACTCACGTAAATCTCCATCTTCTGGTACAGGTTGTACTGCATGATCAAGCTATGCGCCAGGCGAATGCGATGGGGCTTCATAGGATGACCAGTGACATAGGCATAGTTACCAATGTCGGAATCGTAAAAGTAAGCTACCTTCTTGGGAGATGCGCTGTTGAGCGCGACCGAGCCGAGATCGACACGAATATCGTCGCCCATGATTGCGGCTACTCAGGTATCGCGAATCTGGGGAGGCGAGCAGGAAAGGGATAAGTTGGCAATGCGCAGAAACGGAAAAAGATCGTTGACGAGTGTTATGAAGCTGAATGGTTCAAAGACAACTCAGCATGGCCGAGGAAAGTGTGAAAAAGAGTGGGATCGAGCGTGGGAGGATTCCGAGAAGAAACCTTGCATGTAAGTTACATGGGCAGAGGCACGCCGATGCGAAGCACCAGAGCTCAGAGGCGCCGGCGTTTACACCGGATTAATATTGGAGCGACCCTGGGGTTTAATTGGCACTAGCCACAGCGGAAGCAGCCCGCAGCTTGGAGTGCCACAACAAGATACGGCACGTGACGTGACTAAGCTTCTAGCTGTGGCTCCCAGGCTGCCGGGCTGGCGTCAACGTCAATAACCTTCTGCTCCAAGCTCCCATCATAACAACACCCTCCATCACCGCCCACATCCATTCCCTGCACGCTTTTCAGTCAACAATCCTCGCTGCGCGCGCTTATCTAGGACATTTCTTCATACATCGTTGACACTATGGAGCGCTTCAGGAGCTTGCTTGGCGGCGGTGCCGGTATGGGCCTTGGAGCAGCACATGGGGCTGTAAGCTATGATCCCCCTCGTTGAAGCTCTTTTGGAGATGATATTAACCTTGATGAATCGCAGGATAACACCAACCTCATCGACAACTCCGAGACTGTTTACATTTCATCGCTAGCCCTCCTCAAGATGCTTCGACACGGTCGTGCGGGTGTGCCCATGGAAGTCATGGGTCTGATGCTGGGCGAGTTTGTGGATGACTTCACCGTCAAGGTGATGGATGTTTTCGCCATGCCCCAGAGTGGTACAGGTGTTAGTGTCGAGGCTGTCGACCCTGTTTTTCAGACCAAGATGATGGACATGCTTCGGCAAACAGGACGGTTGGTTGACCGCAGGAATCTACTTGTTACCACTAGCTAACTTGTCTACACAGGCCCGAGTCCGTCGTTGGATGGTATCACTCGCATCCTGGTTTCGGTTGCTGGCTTTCATCGGTTGATATCAACACCCAACAGTCGTTCGAGCAATTGAACCCCCGTGCCGTCGCCGTCGTCATTGACCCCATTCAATCCGTCAAGGGTAAAGTCGTCATCGACGCTTTCCGACTCATCAACCCCCAGCTTTTGATGCTGGGACAAGAACCTCGTCAGAGCACCAGTAACCTGGGTCACCTCAACAAGCCCTCGATCCAGGCGCTCATCCACGGCTTGAACCGACATTACTACTCGATCGGAATCAACTACCGCAAGACCGCGCTCGAGGAGAACATGCTTATGAACCTTCACAAGCATGTGTGGACCGAGGCTCTAGAGATGGACGATTTCCGACACGAGGGTTGTAAGAATAAGGACCGACTGCAACAGTTGGTCTCTCTGGCGGATGGGTATGAGAAGCGTGTGAAGGAGGAGACTGAGTTGACTAAGGACCAACTCAAGACCCGCTATGTTGGCAAGCTTGATCCCAAGAAGCATCTCGAGGATGTCGGCCAGGAGCTCATCGAGGACAACATTGTGTCGGTGTCGAGACAAATGATTGATAAGGAGGCTACCATGCCTAAAAAGGACTCTCCAGCAGGGTCCAAGGGCCAGGTTAATGGCGAGCAAATGGACGTGGAGGAGGAGTTATGAGGGAGATGAAGCGGGTGCCTTTTACAAGGATCACGAGGCTACGGGAAGGACTTGTAAGATTAATGGGCGTTGGCGGTCGGGACGGACGATATAGACCTAGCCATGTCACGAATTATTGCACAAGGGTAGCATGGTAGCATGCATGACGTTAACTCATGGGCGCAGTGCCTGTTCGCTCAAGTGAGGTTGTGATGACTGATGTCAGCAACACGCAGGGTGGTGTTCATGAGGATATTGTATTGTTTGTAGATAACAGCTTCTGAACATACGGACATGGTTCACGCGCAACAATGAATAGCTTTGACATTATGGGTATAAAGTGAGCACGGCCTTCTAGATTCTGGCCTCTTTCTTCAACGCCTAACTAACTAAGTATTTGCTTATTGAGCTGCTTACTCTCTATCTACCTGCTTGTGTACTTCTATCTGCACAAGAACAAAGACTCTAAGCCACCAAGAAGCAGCTCGCCGTTGCTGATAGCTTGCTTGATTCGATATTAAACTACCTACTTACATTCAGAGTTGGATTTACAACAACTGGTAAGCTCTCGAAGTATTCTTTCTGTCCAAGCTGTCAAGATGGGTTTTGGCACGTTTCTGCGCAAGTTGTTGCGAAATCTACGCTCGTCTGAGAAGCGCGCTTACACGAGAAAGCAGTCGAAAAGACCACGATGCCAAGAATGCAACCGACGATTAAATACCCAAGAGGGTCGCAAACGAAGCGAAACTCCTAAAAAGTCTTGGCCTAAAAATGGCGGTCTTGTTCAAGATGGCGGTCATGGTCATGATCGTGGTCGTGGTCGTGTCGTGTATGAGACTTACAAGCATCCATCAACTCGAAACGATAAGTGGCCTGCGCCTAGTCGATCTCCACCACCTCAGCTCCACCCAAATCAAGGTCATTCGCATATTATTGCTGCCCAGCAGCAGCAGCGGCAGCAGCAAAAGGAGCAGCAAAAACACCAGCCTCCTCTAACAAAAGAAGCAAAAGAAGCATCATCGTCGTCGTCGCCGTCGTCGCGAAATGCTCTCTACCAGCTCAAGCTTCTCTCCCACGAAAGCGATGATCTGCCATATTCACACCGCACGGAGAGCAGCGTTGCAGTAATCTCAGACAGCGACAGCGCCCGCTCAATGAACCGCGAAGCCGTCTGCCAAGTAATCGAGATGATCGCGCAGCGCTTCAGCCACATCCCCTACGCCGTGAGCGGGCTCGCCGCCATGGCCTACTACGGCTACGACGCGACGCCCTTCAAGGTGAGCATAGTGTGTCCGCCGCACACGCGCGAGAACCAAAAGTGCTGGGCCCGCGCCCAGGGCATGATGCCCATCCCGCGTCGCCGCGACCTCTGGGGTCTTTCTACCGAGGACGGCGCCGTCTACCAGGTCCGCGTGCGCTTCCCCTACGACTTTGAGGATATACACGCCCTCAAGGACCGCGTCTCGGGTGTCACTATCCTCTCCCTCGCGGGGCTGGCCGACGAGCTGGCCAGGACCTACGTGAATGAGCTCAAGCATGCCGAGCTCGAGAGGCAGGACGATCTCGCCATGGAGCTGGTCTGGGTGCTCAAGAGAATCATCCATACCAAGCTGCCAGAGCACATGCTCAAGCCCGAGAGGACTCCTCACCTCGTCAAGGAGACCTTCTGGCTGCCCTTCTCACTAGCTTATCCAGACGCCGTGCCTCTGTTTGAGCGAGCCGGATGGAAGCTACCCAACGAGGGCTGGCTATGAAGGGAGGATATGGGAAGGGGATAGATGATGGGAATGATTACGAGTTTTGAAGCGCATGGTAATATTGGGTCTTTGGTTATGGGAAACGTATGATACCCTTGAGATTAACACTAATTTTCTTTGTTTAATGAGCGACAAGACATGGATAAGATAGTATGGTCATGTTTTAGATAGACATCATTGGGTTACGGTAGCGATGGGAATGTTCTTATGTTATGGTTGATGAGTTTACTAGCAGACTGATTTTCGATTTCAACACGATGATATTTTACCTAACACTGAGGCTTGGGCTTGAATTAAAGTGATAATTACGTAAGAGACTTTTAATTTTTGATTCATTTATCTAGGTAGTCATTTTTTCGACTAGCAATAGGTATGTCCTGTACACACATGCGGTATGATATCAACATCAAATAACCAAGGGCAAGACGCTGTCTATAAGATAGTATAGTAGCTCGGCGAATGTTAAATTATTACAAGGAGAATCGATTAATATCTGTTTATGGGTCAAGACTGCGACCTATTCCGATGTCGTCTTATTAGTAGTAGAGTAGTTTCGCCTATCTCGTCGACGTATTTATAATCCAACTATCATAGTGTGGGTATCCTGTTCACGCCATCTTGATACACTCCAAATCATCCAATGCACTCTCCAACATACGTCGAAGCACACTTAGTCTTGAGTTGCGCGGAACAGCTTGGTTGCTTGTTCAACCATGAACTCGCCCCAGACCTGGACATAGCCCATGTGAACTGCCAACTCCTTGCCACCGGCCTCGCAAAACGGATCGCCATGGTCGCAGATCGAGATGGTCTTGTTTGCGATGGCATCGCAGCCGGCGGGAATGTTACGGGGGAAGAGCTAGATACAAGTCAGTTGATTTACGTATCGACTGCGCTTAGAGAACTTACTCCGCTACCCTTGCTGCTACCGACGTGGAAGGGCTGGCCTTCAGTGAGACTTGGGTCTCCCATGAGGATGATGGATGCGACTGTAAAACATTAGCAGGACTGAAGTGAGGCACGGAAGACTTATACTCACTGTTGTCGGTGATTTTGGCAGGCTGAGGCAAAGTGGCAGGGAACCCCCTAGAGCTGGCACCGCACAAGGTGTCCATGGTGACATGCGCGCCCTGAAAAAGTCAGTCACTTCCCTATAGAATAGGGTAAAACTGCTTACCTGAGAAAAGCCCAGGATGATGAGTTCAGTCTTGGGACAGCTCTTGACATAGGAGTTGACAAGCGCAGTCATGGCTCGAACGCCCTCGGTCTGGGACGGAACATAGTCATCGTAGAGAGCAGGGTACACGAGAGATTCCATATCAGAACCTGGGATCTGCTCAAGAATCTTGTAGGCAACTTCGCCCATGATTCCAGGGCCCTGAGGCTCTGTACTTCCTCGAACGACGATGATATGGGCGCCTTCGGGACAAGTGACAGCAGCGCTGCCGTACTTAGGAGGGGCGGCGGCAACGAGAGCCGCGAGGAAGCCCAACGGGAGCATGAATGGAATCATGGTATTGATTTCGTTGGGTCAAAAACCTCTTAAAAGGACTTAGAAACAATGTTTCTTAAAGGATGGCTGTTAAGGGAAATAACTACTTACTGGGATGTGTCAGTAGTGATCTCCACAGGCAAGATCTTGATGGGGTTTAGAGGATCGATCGATCTTGAGTGAGGAAGAAAGATGAAGACCAAAGAGCGATGAGGAGAACAAGAGAGAGAATAAAGGAAGAGAGCGAGCAAAATATATTTCGTCTTCCTAGCAACGCCAGGACCACTTTGACTTGCAATGCCAGTTCGTTCGCAATCTCAACTACATTGGGAAGATGTAGCAATGCCAGAGACCCACTCCCACTCATGATAAGAAAAAGCAAAAATACGGACCTAGTACTCGTTATGTATAAGCATCCAGAGCCGTTAGGCCCGAAGAAGCTGGGGTATAGAAGCTCGGGGACCGGATCGCCTGCTTCTTCTGGCGATTCCTCTTGGGCGGAACTCGATCATGGTGTCATATATTTAAAGGACTTTTGAGAATCCCCATTTCTTTATAGAAAGGTTTGAGAGACATGGCGATAGTTATAGGTATATGCTTTAGATACTGAGTCGAAGAAGCTGATATTTTAATCCCATATCTTGTCTGCTCCCAAGTTGTTCGAACAAACGACACAACTACTTTGGCTGTCGCTTATACACACACATAGCTAAGAACTTCTTACAAGATTGCTGTTTTTTTTAATTTATTCTTACAGTGTAACTCCAAAAGATTCAAAACTTTTCTGTATGTGCTCAGTGTTAAGCTTTGATTTAGTTTGGTTGTTACCAACTTGTGGCAATCCATGGCAAACTACCCCTATTCACGAAACGTGCTGCGTCGTGTATCCGCAACTCTCCTTATGGCTGATAGTCAGTCATAGAGAGATGATAACAGCTTTTTGCGATCTTAGAAACAACGAGAATTAGTAATACTGTGCCTAGTGGAGACAGAACTTTCACCGTCAACCTTATAGAATGAATCACTCTGATCGTGGGTCGTGGCGGCTACGCGGGAGATGCGATAGCACTCGTAAACCTTTGAGGAGCGTCCATTTTATCCAGATGCCCGAATAATGTCCTAGATTCAGTGACGTGCGCTTGTTGCTTGCCTGTCATGGCTTCGTTGGTCCGTGTGGATGACCGTGTGTGCGTACACAGCTTTGATCTCAGCCCTCATGTTCAAGACAGGATCAAGTTTCAGTTCGTGCTACCCATACGACTTATTTAGGGCATTTGTTTGCAATGAGGTGATATGAGCTCAACAGACAACCTTGGTTTTGAATGGAGACGGTGCTCTGCATACACTCACTTGGCCCTAGGGGGGCGGGAGTCCTCACCTCTCGAGTCTAGGCCCGAGAACCTTGAGTTTCACTCCAAAGACTGTTAGAACCACAGACCTCAAGGGATGTATGAGGGAACATAGGCTGTCAAGTTTAGTAAGAGACAGGCTTGAAGGAATCTTTGTAGCAGTTACCAGCATCAAAGAATAGTCTCGCAAGATCGTGGGGGTTACCAGTAACTTCACAGTTGATCAAGTATGAGTTGGTGAGAAGGGTCTTATGCGCCTTTGAGGCAAGTTTTCCCTGAGGGTCTGTACTGTCGGTATTTTCTATATGCAATCTTCACTGCTTGTTTTGCCAACCGACACCTCGGACCAGGCCGTTCATGTACATTGTCCCTCCACTCTCAAATGCCCCAGCAAGTTCGATCCAACATGATCAAACTGATTCTTCAGACACGATAGAACATCGAAACAGCAAAGTCGGTAGCAACATCCCCATACGCCATGACGTAGTTCATGTGGACGCTCAAGTCGTGACCCCCAGCCTCGCAGAAAGGATCTCCGGCATCGCAGAATGAGATTGTCTTGGAGGAGACAAACTGGCATCCGTCGGGTTTCTGACGAGGAAAGATCTAGGTAATCACAAGTTAGTTTTGTTATTTGTGTTCCGAGAGTTTGCATGGACGTACCCCGATGCCCTGACTGGTTCCCATGTGGAAGGGCTGGTCTGAGGTGGTGCTTGGATCACCCATCAGAACGATTGCGGCAACTGTTATTTATTTGTTAGTAATCTGAAAAGAGAGTGACTTGTTTAGACTGACTGTTGTTGGAAACCTCGGTGGACTGTGGCTCGGTAGCGGGAAAACCGACTGAACTCGCACCACACATGACATCAGCAATGACATGAGCGCCCTGCGACAAGGAATCAGTAAGACGCTCTAATCTAGAGTCGATACGAAAGATCATCCGGTCTCATATTTACTAACCTGAGAGAACCCAAGCAGAATCATCTTGGTCTCGGGGCAAACACTGGCGTAATGGTTGACCACCTCGGTAAGGGTCTTGACACCCTCAGTCTGCGATGGCTTGTAGGGATCATACATGGCAGGATACTCGAGAGAGACCATGTCAGAGTCGGAGATTGAGTTCATGATGTGCTGAGCAACCGCTCCGATGATGCCCGGTCCCTGAGGCTCGAGACTACCGCGGGCGACGATGATGTACGCTCCGGAGGCACAGGTCGACTTGCCGGGAACTTCATAGCCCTGAGCAGCTACGAGAGCCATGAACAGGATGAGAACCTTCAAGAGAAAGAGCATGTTGTCGAAGTCTATCGGCAGGCAGGGATCAGAGATGGTTTCGAGGACACAGAGATGGGCTGGCTTACCTGGCGTCTGGGTAAACAAAGAGAACAAAAGTGCGATCAGGAATAGTACCTGTAGGTTGAGTTGGTTGATGTACTGTTTGTCTGGATGCCAAAGTAGATTCGCGTTGATGAAGGAAGAAGAAGTGGGCGATGGAAGGAAATCAAGATGGAAGAGATGATAAACAACAGAGCTTGAATCACTGCAATTGCGCGGCACTGGAAGAAACTACATGGCACTGCACAACCACATCATACAGAGTATATCATAACTGCAAACATATTCACTGCTATTCATCGTCAGTCACTGCTGGAAACTACCAAGGTAAGCTGCCAGCCAATATATGAATATATATACTCTATTTAACGCCCTGATTAACGCCATCCTGAGAAGAGGCTTTCGATAAATGTAACGGCTCAGTTATATATATATATAACTCTTCAATATTGGATTGATGCTGTTTCAATATTTGGCGTTGCAAATACGGGACGATAAGCAAGCATCTAACCCTGGCACTAAAAGGACAAGGTTGTGTTGTCGGGAGCACACCTTCATAGTAAACATACCTCACTCTCACCAAGCATACTTACCACCTCTACTACTACTTATACTGCAATAACTCACTCACAAGCAAACAAAATGTCTCTTCCTCTAGAAAAAGAAATGGCTCTTTTAGCCCCTGAACAACACATTCGCGCCATTCTCCTCGCTCTCTGTGACGACCCAACCGTCTGCAAACGCGCCCTCAACCACTATCGCGCCTTGAAAGCCGCTGACGATCCAACATCCGGCATCAAGCGCAAGGCCCTCAACGACCTGTTTGTCTGCGTCCAGTGCGACGCTGCATTTTCAAACGAGGACAACACCGCACAGTCATGCCGCTACCACCCAGGTACGTTCTATTCCATTCCTCTTACTCCTACAACATCTGCTTACTTAGCGCTACTAGGAGATCTGGAGGTCGACGACTCCGAAGACTTCTGGGCGGATCACGACGAGGATTGCCATGGTGAGATTGACACGCCTGAGATGCGCGAGGAAATGCCTAATGGCTTTGTCTGGTCCTGCTGCGGAAAACTAGGCGGCTCGAAGGGATGTACCAAAGGTAAACACGAGGCTGATCCGGCCAAATCTCAGAGAGGCGGCGGTGTTCCTTCGGGCAGCAACTTGAGGAAGAACGCTGGCTCTCATTACCATGTGCAGGATGATGACGACGATGATGATGAGTGATAGAAACTGCTCGAACAAAAAAGCAACTGCGCATTCCTGGCACTAAAACAAGGTTGTATATATGTAACTTAACACCTACTCTCACTCAGCAAACATCACACCCACCCTCATACACGCAAAATGGATCAATTTAATCAACCAATTGAACCAATTCCCCTAATGTCATCGTCAAATAACACCCTTGACAAAATAGTCCAAGCCCCAGACCACAAAGCCCGGGCCATTCTCCTCGCCCTCTGCCAAGATAACGAGGTGCGCGCCCGCGCAATCGCCCACTATAGGAAGCTCGAAGCCCTCGACGCGCCGTCTTCTGCAAACCCCCTCAAGCGCAAAAGCACCAGATGACCTGTGCATCTGCGTGCAGTGCGACGAGACCTTTTCTAAGGAGAACAATACCGATGACAAGGCGTGTTGCTATCACTGGGGTAAGTGATTCAGAACCCAGTGAGGATGATGTCTGACGAGAACTGTGCAGGAGAGCTCGAGGTCAATTATGAGCTAGAGATGTGGGAGGACCATGACGAGAGAGTCCACGGGCCTGCTAACACAGCAGAGAACCACGAACAGAACCCAGACGGTTTCCTCTGGACTTGCTGCGAAGAACCCGGCGATGCACCGGGTTGTGTACAAGGGAAGCATGAGGTTCATCCTGACAAGGCCATCAAAGGCATAGCTGTTGACCCAGACTATCCTCTCAGTACGTTGAATGATGAAGACGACGAGGAGGCAGGCGTTGTTGATCTAACCAATGCAAAGCACTTACGTTATACACAATATAAATACCGATATAACATTCACATTCACAAAATTCGAACCGTATTCATCTTAAAATCGTGTAATTCAAACAAATAACAACATTCCAGACTCCCAACCTATGGATGGATCATGTTGCCCAATGGATATTGCTGTCCACTCCTCACTACACACACACGCGCACATAGATACCAAAAACAAGAGCCCTGAACCGTTGCCCCTGATTTTGACAAATATTACATGACATGAACGTTGCAAATAGTCTTGAGTCCCAAAATGACCTGGGCTGTATCGATAACCCGGTACTCCTTGCGCCTGAATGCACTCAATAGCCATATCCACCACTGCCAATATGCTTGGCGACACATCTTCTTGTGTCACCTCACGTCTTTCCAATAAACCTAAATTTGAAACAGTCATACCCCAATCCCATCGTCTCTCAATCATGGTCTTCAAACATAAAAGGAAGTTCGGTAGAACGCCGCGCAAGAGCCGGTGGTCTTGGTGACGCCGCACCGTCAAAGCTAAAACGTCTTGCGATTTCTGAAGCACTGGGTGATTCTATATCATCGTTGGGCTCCTATACCCCCATGACGGGAACCTTCTTGTTGCGCTTGCCCAGCAAAGTCGCATTGTCCAGGTTAAGCTCGAATGCTCCGCGCTGGCGGTTACGCTCGCGAACCTGCTGTCGAGCTGCGGCAGCCACCGTTGCCGAGTGCTGGCCGTATCCCCTCTCGGCTCGCTCACGTTCACGGCCTCGGGATTGTTGTTGCTGTTCTTGGTCTCGGATGTTGGTCTTTCGCATGCTCTGCTCAAGAGCCCGGGTAGCCGCGTTGGGCTTGTTGGCTGCATCATTATCTTGACCATCAATCTGCATGAGATCCTCATCTTCATCCTCCTCGTTGAGACCTCCAAGGAATCTCGCGGGTGTACCCTTGGGTCCAATCTGAGCTCTCCGCTTACTCTCCTCTTCCTGGCGATGCACGGCATAACCGACATCAAAGACCTCACGCAGGTTGACGGCGCCGGGGGATCGGAAATCGTATCGCTTGCCTGCATCCTCGAACTTTGTGGCATCAAAGGCTCGGAGCGCACCATCCGACTTCTTCACTTCGTCACGAGGAGTAGGTCCATTTCCAGCGATCCATGGATGAGCCAGGAATTCGGTAATCGTGAATCGCTTCTCAGGATCCACAGTCAACAGATGGCTGATGAGGTCCTGAGCAGACTTTGAGATTTCATCCCACCAGGGAGACAAAAAGGTGTACTGGCCCTTGGCAACCTTCTCAGTAAGCACCTCGATACTCTCATCGTAGAATGGCGGGAAACCACAGAGCAGTGTGTAGAGCACACAGCCAAGAGCCCACATGTCGACCGACTTGGAGTACCGCTCATCCTTGACGATTTCAGGTGCTGTGTAACCAACAGTTCCACAGGGCGTCATGGTCTGGTTATCCCAGACAATCTTGGATAGACCAAAGTCGGCGATCTTAATTCGACCGATACCGCCAGCTCCTTGGCCGGGGATAAATTCACCCTCATCAACCTTGTCTTCATCTCCAGGCTGCTTGGGCTTTGGGTGCTTTGACGGCACCATGGGAATAGGCTCGAACAGAATATTCTCAGGCTTGATGTCACTGGTAGGGGTGTTAGTGATATTTCCAAGGCCGTGCAGGGGCAAATGACGTCAGGAGGGGCATCACCACATCTGACATCAAGAGGCGTTCAAAAGGGGAGAAGGGGGCTAGAAATGATGACATACCGATGAACAACGCCCTTTTCCTCATGCAAATATTCGAGAGCCTGGGCGACCTGGACGATGACGTGCCGGGAGAGTTCCTCGCTAAAGTATGTCAAGCGGACAATCTGGTGGAAGAGCTCGCCACCTGGCGCAAGCTCTAGAACAATGTAGTAGTATTGCCGCGACTCGGAGAATTCGACGAGCTTAATAATGTTGGGATGGTCAAGTTGACGCATGATTTGTACCTCCTTCAGGATATTCGATCGCTGTGACGTAGTTAGTATCCTGCCTGGCAATATCCCCAAGTCGAAGGCTGGCCATCACCGCCGACAAGACAGTAGAGACTGACTTGAAACGGGGGATAGCACAGCCTTGGACACATAAGAAAGAAAAAATTAAAAGAAATCTTCTCGCACCTCTGCTGCCTTCGGGACTTTCTTGAAGTCTGGATGTAGATGTTTGTTTCCCTATAAAGGGGACAACCCCCGTTTGTTGGTAAATGGGGACCAAAAGAAAGAGAAAGCAGGATTAAAAGACACACAAAACGCCTAAAACACAAGGAGAACAGGCCGACGGACACGGCCGACCCTGATTTGGCTTACCTGCATGCTGTTCATCTCATATTTTCGCACAACTTTGATGGCAACCTCGCCTTGGTTGCCTGTTGTGTCACGAGCACGGTAGACGTTACTGAAAGCACCGTCACCCATCTTGTCGATGAGCTCCCAGCGCTCGAGGCCAGGGTAGCGAGGGAATTTACTCTTGCTGGCATTCTCCTCAGCGATGAGCTTGGCTAGTCTCTCATCATCGAAGCGCTTCTTGCTCCTGCTGCGTGAGTATTCGTCGTCATAGTCGTCGCCACGATCTTGTGGGCTTGAGTAGCGAGCATTACTAGGGTCTGATGCGTTCTTGTGCTGGACCACAGGTTGTTGTTGCTGTTCGGCCTTGCGAGGTGCCTCTTCTGGAGCGGCACGAGCTTGCTTTCCTAAGCAGACACATGTCAGCGACTGGCACAACGACAGCTGACCTTAGGACCAGCGAATGGAACAAAACCTACCGTGCCGGATGAAATTCTTAAGTTGCTGAATAGTGGACATGGTTGTCGAAGGTGTCGCCTAGGCGCGACAAGTCGCCTTTGGGAAATAAATCGAGAGACCTTGGGCCAACTTTGATAGCAGGGTTAGGCAAGACTGGAGGTATTTGCCACGAAGAGGCAGTAGTAGAAGCTCTTTATGTGTAGTGCAGGGGCAGCTGAGCCGTGTTTCGCTGTTCTATGAGTCTAGAACTATTCCGTCTTCAAGTCGTGCGGGTCGTGATCGTAAACGTGAGCTTTGTTGGGTGTGTCGCAAAGCGCGGGCAATATTATTATAGACAACTGTCTTGTCTTGTCTGGTCTGGACAGTGGGAAAACAGGGCTGGCGCTGGCTTGCGGACGATGCGGGGTTTAGCAGCTCTCTCTCTCTCTCTCTCTCTCTCTCTCTCTCTCTCTACTCTAGCGGAGCGTCTTGTATTTGCGTCGTGTCGTGCAGGTCGTGTGTAGCAGAGAAGAGAAGGGGTTGAGTTTTGTTCTTGTCAAGATAGTGACGGGAATATTGGAGGAGGAAAGAAGAAGTCGTTCAAGGAGACTCAGACTGACTGAAAGGGGAGGAAACAGGAAAAAGGGAAATTGAGAAACTGCCTTGCGGTTGGTGACAAGCAGAGCCCGGTTCCTTTTGACGGGGGGCAGGTCGAGAGATTTGAAAGGTGACGGAGGGAAAAGGTGGGCAGCCCACTTTGAGTGGCAGCCCAGATTTTAGCAGGATTCTAGGCCAGCGCCAGGCGGATCGGAGTGGAGATGGGGGGGCGTCCCAGCGGGAAACCTGGCAAACCCAGGGGGGGCAAAGGATTGGCCTGGCTGGCTTTCTACAGCTGGAGAGGAGAGTCTGGGGAGTGTGAGGTCACTGTGAATGTGTGCTTTGAAAGCCACAGTTTTGGGACCGTCGAAGCACTAGATTGTGTGAATGGAACCTAGGAAGTGGAGCGGGAAAGTTGGGGTTTGGGTTTGGTTTGAAACTGGTGCCGTGTAAAGTAAATGACGATGGAGAGAGAGAGAGAGGAATCCAAGAGTTGATGGTGGTGATAGGGGTCGTTGAGCAGATTGGATGACGATATAGCCAAGTTGCTGGGTCTTTAAAGACTGTCGTGACAAGAGAGATGAATTTCAAGAGATGGTTGAGATAGAGTCTCGAGTCGGAAGAATCTAGAGCCTCACAACAACGTGTTTTGTTTGAGTCAAGTCGTGGCGTAGAAAATGATGGATTGGATGGATGCCCAAAACCTATGAAGTCACCCCGAGTGACAATCCATACTTTTACGCCCCGCGATATCGTCACAGCAGCCTGGGGGGATAAGCTACAGAAGTACTTGTATATATTATATGTTAGTACCTAGTCTATTTATTTGCCTGGGGTAATTAAAGCCTTGTATGAACTTAATAGAAAGCCTTGTCTATTTTTAAGATTATCAGACAAATGTCATGGTATTTTCTACAAGCATTTTAAAAACTCTTGATGGAGGCATCCATCACGAACCAGGTAATATTTACCCCCTATCACCAGTAGCAGGTACAAAACTGCCAGTGCAGTGCAGCGTCCCTCCAGGGACCTAAACTAAAGGTCATGACACAACCTAAAGTGGTCCAGGCCGCCCAAGCCGCCTGCGAGTGTGTACGCCCAAGGCCACGATGATGCTGATGATGATGGCATTACCTCCTCACCCATGCCTGGATGCATGCATGTGCATGTGCTTTTTGTTCTACAGTAGTGCCGTGGCATCATCGCTTTTGCTCCTATCATTTTGCGCATATCTAGACACTACTACCTCATACCTACCTATATAGTATTACTGTATTCGCTCATAGTCTCCTTTCATTTTAATAAACAGAGCCGCAAATCACATACAATATCCATGGATGTCCTGTCACAGCGATTGATACACTACTATACGTACCTGCTCAGCTGAATACACATCGTCGTGCCTCTATTTTTTTTTGGACGAGATCTCCGCCAAGCTCCGTCATAACGGGGCGACGACGTCATCCAGTTATCGCAGAAAGTGGAACTCTGAGGCTCAGCTACCCAATCAGTCTGTGCAGTGTCTTGGCTTTCACTGGTGGCTGCTCCCAGTGGGATGGCCGCTGGAGTCTGAAATCAGCGAGCCGAGACGGCTTCAAGGTTCCCCAGCCCAAGCACTTTTACAGAATGGAGACGTTCCAATTTTAATTAATTCGCTTCTTGAGGCCAACTTCTTTTCTCTCATTGCGGGACAGATTTGTTTATATCGATCGAGGCTGGTAACTACAACTCTATCCATCTCTGTAGCAACACGATCTACAACCCTTTCTTTTCCCCTCTCATATCCGTCGTATCGAAGCCCAGCAGATCCGTTCCGTTCCTCAGCGAGTCATGGATGGCCACCTGCATCAGAATGCTCTTATCATATCCCTTTATCTGGTCAAGAATGGAAAGCGTTGACCCCGAATGCTGATCATGACGATGCTCCACCTGGTTACAGTACAACCTCGGGTCTCTATTTTGATTCAAGACAAGACATCCATCGAGAGACAGATGCGGCTGCTGCGCAAAGACCAGGCCCCAAAACCGGCTTTTGAGCTCTAGAGCTTGCTTTGCTTACTCAATAATACTCTGGCACGGGATAACTAACTACCATGCGATGCAACAACATGCTACTTGCAGGGTCTGGAGCTTTTCCTAGACCCTGGCTGCATACAGCAAAAGCCAAGGTTCCAAACGCATGTTGATGATTGGATTTCCACGGACCTCATATCTTGGGCCAACCTGGGCTTCACTTCAGATGTTAAGAGCATATCGTTGAAGGAAAAAACTCTGTTTTTAATCAAAAAACACCATGGATATAGCCCGTTAATCTTTATCCTCCGGCCTTGATCTGTACCTGTCCCGACCTCGTATGTATCTCATCCTCCACCCAGAACATCCCGGTCCTCAAGGGTCTAGACCACATAACGCCAGGGATGCATTGTGCTCATCTGCACTGTCATGACAGGAAAGAATCAAATGACCGTATGTATGTTCTCGTAAGCGCCATGACGCGGCTATCATATCAAATTTCCGCATTCAATACACCACCAATACAGGTCGTCGTTTGGTCATGACGCGGCTGTGCTTCATTGATATTATTTGCAGACACAGTTCATCTGCCGTCGCATCTAGTTTTACCAGGGGTTTGCGGACTGCTACGATTACCCCAGCATTCTCTCACGTTGGATGCTATTCCTAGCAGTCTGGATCTCGGTAGTTGCAGGGAAGTGCGTAGTAGCGAATATTGAAACCCTGGCCCCTCCACGGTATTCTCAAATGAGAAAGTGGGTTTCTGGATCATGATATTCGACTATTGCAACATTGAGCTCGATTCAGTCTGATCGGTCACTTTGTCTAGATCTCAGTCCAAGAACATGGCGAAAAGCGAAACCAGTGGGTTTCCTGTTAGACGTCTGATGAGCACGGTCAGCACCAGTTTGGTAAACGCAACATTCAATCTTGTTGAGTATACATCAGAATAACCACTAACGCAAAACTTCTGTTCCTACAACTTATAACAACGATACGACACTTCATGAGTCTCGGCGTACTCTCTTAGCTGCCGATTCTTCCGCCCATAAAATACTCTCAGCCCCAGGGCCACACACGCCACAAACAGCAGCAGAGCCGCGTTGACCCAATGGCCCGTTGTGAATCCCGCCGGCCGCTCCGACGTCTGGTATATCCAGACACCTGGTATCTGTCCGATACCACCACCAAGACTCACGTTGAGGGCAATGGCAAGACCTGTCGAGGCCGTCGTGAACACGTTGGAACTGAGCCAGCCCAACATGGGCGGCATGCATGCGAACGAACCCGCGGTCGCCATGATCAAACCTCCGTAGCGGGCGGCGTAGGCATCAGCTGGGAGGGCTGCTGATACGATAAAGCCAATTGCGCCGACTGTTGCAGCCAGGGCCGTGTGAACGCCTCGGGCGTTGAAGTGATCCGCCGACCAAGCCACCAAGACTTGACAGACTGTTTGTGTATAATTAGCGTCTTGTCGGCGTACAAGAATCAAAGAACCAATACTCACCATAGGCAATGGCCCACGGAGGAACAGTCATCAACTGCGCCTGAAGATCAAAGTATCCCAGTCCTACGGTAATCGAGGGCGCAAACAAGCTCAGGCTCGCAAAAGCAGGACCAGAAGCAAAGTAGATGGCGTAGTGGGCGTACAGCCTCCAATCCATGAGAGTCTCCTTGGCCTCAGCCCAATTCATAGTCGGGTGCGATTCCTTAGAACCCTCGTAGTACATCCGGTGAATGGCCATGTCCTTTTCCGCCTCGGATAACCACTTTGCGCGCTCTGGATAGTCGGGCAGGAAGAAGAGCACTAGAAATGCAGCGAGACAGGACGGAATGCCCTCGATGATGAAGAGCCAGCGCCAGCCAGAGAGTCCAGCGGCACCGTTCATGTGGCCGATGCCATAGGCGATTGCACCGCCAAACTAGATTGCTGTGAGCACGACGGGAAGTGTATGGTGAGACGAACGACTTACTGCGCCAGCAAGAGTCGCAGATGCTAAGATAAAGGCGACGCTATAGTTTCAAGGTCAGTACCAATATTTAACCGCTGTGCCAAGTCGGATCCCAGGCCCGTCAAGCTTAGAATGAGGGGACTCACCGAACACTACGCTCGTCGTGCTTGTACCAGAATGTCAAGTAGAACACCAAGCCAGGAAACAACCCAGCCTCAAAGACACCCAACAGAAAGCGCACAGCCGTAACGCTGCCAAAACTATTTGTCGCAGCCGTAAGAATCGTCATGGCGCCCCAGCAGAACATGAGGAAGGCGAGCCAGCGGCTGGGTCGCAGCTTCTTGAGGAGCATGTTGCTGGGGACTTCGAAGACGGCGTACGAGACGAGGAAGACCATGAGCGAGATGACGAACTGGTGATCCGACATGTTTGTCTCGCGCTGCATGTCGTTGTTGGTGGACGAGTTGAGGATCATGGCGTTGCCGATGTTGGTTCGGTCGAGGAAGGAGAGAAAATAGATGGCGGCCGATAGCGGGATGATGCGCAAGTCTTGCTTCCATAGCAGGCTTTTTTCGAGGGGGCTCATACATGTGCCATAATGAACGGGGACGCCCTGGAGGAAGAGGTGTTGTTAGATAGGAGCGACAAGTTTGGTCTCGCGTTGCGACAGGTAGGTATTTACATCGTCTTTGCCCAGTGTAGAATCGACATCGTCAACGGCGGCCGGAGGAGGAAACGGCACCGGGATAGGCACCTTTTCCATGGTCGACATCCGGCGGCGTCTGCCGAGATGCGATGCGACGCGAGAAATCGATGGTGTTTTGGTCGTCGACAGCTGAGTTTGATAAGATCGGGATGGTAAATTACGAGACGAGGTGAGATCGGCAGGAGTGGGCAAAAGAAAGACCGCCAGCCGTTTATTGCCTTGTAATACCGGACCGGGGACCGCTTTTCCCTTGGACTGTTGCTGCTCGTCAAGTTAAAATGAAGCGATAATAAGTGACATTCAGTGAATACGAAAATAAAAGGAAGATGAGAAACGCCAAGAATAGAGGAGACCGGGTTGCTTGTATATATCGCAAACCTAAGTCTGGAGATGAGGGAAGGGGGAAAGAATAAAGCAGGTGCCACCAATGGCGTGTTTATTTTTTCACGGTTCCTCTATCCTCTTTTTTTTTTCTCTTGGCTGCCAACGTCCGACGTTAGTCTCAGTACCAAGAAAAAGACAAGACAAGGCCCGTCTCGGGAACAAAAAAAAAACAGAGTGAAAATGCGGGGGAGTCGAGGGCCTTTTTCAAGCTTGCATCGTCTCGTCTCGTTTCGCTCGCTCGGCAAAGAGGCTCCACTGCCGATCAGATCACCACTCGGAACTTCTCCAATGACTCGTAGTGGCACTTTTTTGGTTCTGAAGCGATTACTTTATCTTGAGCTTGCAGAAAGTGGGCTTGTAGTCTATCTTGAATTGCATCGAATGCAAGTCGGCCAGAGACATGCCGACCAGCTTGGTCGTATTTCCCTGTTTGACAACTCACCACACGCAGTCAGCACCACGAGACAGTATCCTGCTAGCATCTCTACTTTGCAAATTAGTTACACCCATTTGTCTTTATTACAGGCAACTCTACCTGTGGTGACAAAACCACCTCTTTGGTCTTTCCCTCTGTCCAGAAGATTTCCCCCACTCAAGATCTTCAAGCCCACCATCCGAGCACCCAACCTAGCAGGGTACCGTGAGAGTTTGTAAGGCTTGCAAGACAAAAGGCCTTTTGCAAGGATCAAGAATGAAAAGAGAAAGGGAAGAAAATTCATCACAAGCGGAGTTTCCGCTCCCGCAATCCTACACTACATACCTACCTACTGTAACTGTGACACGAAGTTCTATGCAAGCGGGGGCATAAAACAGGGAATAATTCGTTCACACATGCCCAATGCGTGAGCAATTGTAGCTGTGACAGTCCAATTCTTCCGCCTTCCCATTACTACCACTATATCTCAACATCTCCTTTGATTCCTGCTCATTTTCTCTCCCTCGCTTCCCGGCCCTTCTACCGTTGCACAGCTCCGAGATATCTTCCCAGAAAGGTAGAATCTTCGGCCCCGGCCGGGCCGGAGTGGGGCAGGGTTCCGGTCCCGGAGGGTCTCTCTTGGTCACATTTCGCCTGGGGAAATTGTTAGACGTGAAGATCATTTCGCAATTCGCAAATCACAGCCCGAGTCTTGGGTGCCCAGAAAGGCATCCCGAGAAAAGCCAAGTCACGGATTGACTCTGCTCCATAGCATCAGTGCAACCCATCGCGTGGCACACACTGAAGAGTAAATTCTGTCATTCGTACAGTAGTCTATTGAAAAGGTTGTCCGACCTCGGGTCCACGTTATTATTTTGTTGATCACTTGATCTCATCGCATCGCATTGCATCATTTCTGCTGCGGGTTGAGAACCCCCAGATTCCTGTTACCGTCATGATCGACATAATCTGTCACCGTCGTATCAGCCAATTCAACGACATGTCAGTTGACCGCTGCACGACCACGTCCAAAAGATGTTTACATATATCCGGCAAGCTATGCCGCTTGCCGTTCATCCGACTAATCCTCATCTACTTCCTCCTCTGCGGGCCACAACAACCACACGATAGCCATGCAAAGCTTCATCCCAGCCGCAGTCCATAGCGCTCCGCCGATGCCGACAGAGCTCTGCGCAAACAGCCCGCCTCCGACAACACCGAGAAGCAGCAGCAACGGCGCAGCCACGCGTTGATTCCTCGGCACGTTTTCCATTGCGAACAGCTCCCTGTCTGAGAAGAGGTCGCAGTACACGCTCGTCAGAACAACACTGATGAGCGCGTTCTGCTTCAGAGCTCGACTCGCCACCGCCTGACCGCAGCTCTGGAAGGCTATAAGCATGAGTGGCATGAGTACGTTCCACGCAAGACTGTCCATGTCCGGGCCTGGTGGGCGGACAGCGACAATGATCGCGGCCGCAGCTGTGAGGAGGGCCTGCGCGGTGAAAGAAGCACAGAGAACCCAGCGGCGCTTGGGAGAGAATAGTCGATGGAAGCGGGCAAAGAGAAAAGAGCCAATACAAAAGGATGCAATGGAGAGGGCGGACTTGTACAGGCGAGGCCCGGGGGTTGACGTTGCGAAGCTGGCGAGACCGAGGCCGACATATACGGTGTTTCCTGAAAGGACTCTGTTAATAAAGATGTCCTTGGGCTCGTGGCACTATTACTGACCTGTCTGCATAGACACGAAAGTCCCCCAGACTTGGATGGAAGAACTATCGAGAAGTCCTGTCACGACATAGCAGGCGAGCAAGACGGCATCTGTCCACGAGCAGGACAAGTCATGTTGTAGTCGATGTTTCCAAGTCGTCTGATGGGATCTCAAAGGTGAGTTTCCCAGTAGCGGTGTTTCCTCGTCACTCGCAGTCGTGCGGGTAGCACGATTCATTCTTCCAACCATGATGCAAAGACACAGCAGAGATTTCTGCTCTGATGTTAAAAGTAAATGCAAGTTTTTAAAGGCTTCACTTTGAAGGAAGAATCAGTCAAGTAAAGGGAACTTCTCGGGAGAAACGGACTTGATGATGAAAAGACTTGGGACGACACGAGGTTAAAGAAAGCTTTGGTGCTAAGACCCCTATGACGCCAGCCGCGCCAGACAATCATGGATATCCACTCATGCTACCAAGAAAAGCAGCCGAAATCATTCCAATGCTAGCGAAGTGTAATTTATGGTGAGACATCAGCGCATTGTTCAATTAGGCCGAAAAGTTTTTCATCGATACTCCATAGTGAATACTCCCGAGCATGAACTTTTCCCCACTTACAAAGATACCGTGGTTTTTATATGAGCATTGCTAGTCAAAGAATCACTGTCGCATCGCTAACGGGAATTGGATATCTGCAAGCGAACTTGAGCGCTATTGGTGGACTATATCCCTGGGCTGGAAAGATAAGAAAACTACAGATTACCTAGATTTAGTAACTTTGATCAGAGAAAGGCCTAAAAGTATCAATCACTCGTAATATCAGTCTAGGGCATGAGTCTGAAAGGTGAATAATAACACTCGGATCACCGTATCTCATTCACGCATCAGATACGCTGCCAGTCAATATAAATTTAATACACGAAGAAAGTATACAACAAAGACGAAATCTCGTTCCTATCTCCTCTCCTATTCTATCCTCCTCAGTGAACATCTCACTCTCTCAAAACCTTCACATTCAGTATGGGTGAGCAGAAGGGGTAGCAGTCACGTAGACTGTGTGGGTAACAGTCATGGGCTTGCATTCCTTCTTAGCCTGGCCGTTGCCCCAGTTGCCGTGGTTGGCCCAAGGGTAGCCTCCGTGATGGGGACGGTGCTTGCGAGAAGGACGGCCGGTAGGCTTGGGGGCCTCGGCGGAGGGCTGAGCGGGAGAGTTGCCGGACTGCTCTTCGCCGGAGTGTTCACCAGCAGGCTCCTTGTTGGGGATGGGCTGAGCAGGAGAGTCACCAGATTCATTTTCGTCGCAATCCTCATCCGCAGGCTCCTTGGTAGGCTCCTTAGTAGGCATGGGCTGAGCAGGAGAGTTGCCAGATTCCTCGTCGTCACAGTCCTCACCGGCGGGGGTTTCGGTCTCACCAGCAGCAGGGGCAGTGGGCTCGGGGAGGACGTTGCTTACGGGCACAGATGGCTCGACAAAAGAAGGACGGGGAGCATCCTTGGGGACATCAGAGGGCAGCTCGGGAGCGGCAGACGAAGAAGCAGCAGCAGCAGAAGTGGCAGTAGATGTGGCCTTGGTAGACTCAGCAGGCTCAGGCAGAACGTTGCTTGCGGGCACAGAAGGCTTGACAAAAGAAGGACGAGGGGCATCCTTAGGAACGTCAGAGTAGGGTGTCTCAGGGGCGGCGGACGAAGAAGCAACAGCAGAAGAAGTGGCAGCAGAGGTGGGCTCGGTGGAATCAGCAGGCTCGGGAAGAACGTTGCTCACAACCACAGGGGCAGTGGCGAAAGAAGGGCGAGGAGCGTCCTCAGGAATCATGCCGCGCTCTCCAGAAGATCCCTCCTCAACAGACTCGGGAGTGGGCTTGGTAGGAAGGACGGTAGTCTTGACAGCAGAAGGCTTGGCGGCAACACCAGAGCTAGCAGGGTGGGCGGCAGAAGGTTTGGCGGCAGCACCAGAGCTAGCGGGCTTGGAGGCAGAAGGCTGGGCGGCAGAGCCAGAGCCAGAGCCAGAACCGTTAGAAATACAAGCGAAAGAGATCTTCTTGACGTCGGAAGGCTGGGCAGGGCCATCGAGAGACCAAGCCATGTTGACGTAGGGCCAGCAGATGCGGCCGTCAGACATGGTAACCATATCACCAGCAACGTAGGTGTTGGAGGAGGTGATGGGCTGGCCGACCTTCTTGCCCTTGCTGTCGACGAGCTGGAACTTGGTACCGGCGAACTTGCCCTTGCAGCCCATGGCCTCGTTTTCGCAGATGGGGTTGGAGATCTCCTCCCAGGTGACGAGAGCGTTGGACGAGTCGAAAGCGGCAGCGTGGGCGTTGGAGCAGTCGTTGGCACCGTCGGTCATCCAGTTGACCTGGCTGTCACCATCCTTAGCACCGACCTCGGAGGTGGCCTGCTTGCCAACAAGAGTCTTCTTGTCGGAGAAGAGGGCAATGGCAACGTTACGGTTGTTAGTGCGGTTGGCAGCCTTGGTGTAGCCCTGGCCCATCCAGTCGTTGAGGGTAAGGTCAATGGCACCACGGGAGACCCAGGAGAAGATGTAAGAGTCAGAGCCGATGAAGCGAGCGAGAGAGCTGTATGAGCCACTCATTCCACCCATGGGCTCGTTGCTCGCACCGTTGATAACGTGCTCGTTGGAGACTTTGACACCGTTGTTGCCCATGCCCTGTGTCTCGGTGTTGAGCCAGATAGCACCCTGGTCCTCAGCGCAAAGAGAAGCAAAAGGAGGCTCGTCGGCGGCCTCAAAGGCAATACCGGTGTTGTGAGAGCAGCCCCATGAGGACGAGGCACCAGCGATCTCCTCAACCTTGCCCTGGGGGTTGATGTAGCGGATAGCGTCACCAAAGTGACCCTTGGCAGAGCCCTCGTAGGAGGTAACGACAATGTAAGCGGCATAGTAGCCAGCCTTCTCAGAGAAGACGAGATCACCGTTGATGTCGGGGGAAGCGAGCTTGTCGCCAGGGAAGCCAGGGCCACCGAGAAGGGTTCGGAAAGCTTGCTTGCCGTTGGTGTACTTGTAGATGACGGGGAGAGGGTGTTCAGACTCTCCAGAAACAAGCTCGTTGGTCAAGAGGGCGAAACCATCGTTGTGGGCAACAAGACCACCAGCTTCCTTACCAGCCTTGACGGTGATGGGGGTACCGACGGCGGCAAAGGTCTTAGGATC
The DNA here is from genome assembly GCA_013623665.1 of Fusarium sublunatum. NCBI lineage: Eukaryota > Fungi > Ascomycota > Sordariomycetes > Hypocreales > Nectriaceae > Fusarium > Fusarium sublunatum. The sequence continues at coordinate 170,978 of JABFFF010000041.1, forward strand.
AACGCCCTGGATGTGAACGCCGGTGCCGCTGGCATCAAGGTAGGCCAGGAAAGCAGTCTTGCCATCGGGGGAGACGGCAAAGGGAGTTCGGCGGTGATGAGGGAGGCCGGTCCAGTAGGCAGGTTCAACGGGGTTGAAAGAGCTACCCAGAGTCAGAGAGTCGACGTGAGTGTCGAGTGAGGAGGAAGTGAGCTGAGCGGCAGCCAGCGCCAGGCCAGCAGCAAAAGTGAGAAGACGAGCCATTGTGATGATGACTTGTAGAGTTGATTGAATAGTATACGAAAGGAATGTATATAGTCGGTCCTGTAAAGATCGTGGGAAAGAATCAAATGAATGTAATTGGGACTAGACCCCAGGTCAATCGTCCAAAAGCCAGCAAAAAAATGAAGCTATATTGACTTGTCTCGTCATTGTCACAGAGCTGGGGCGATACTCAGTCTTTTTATCCTGTGGACGCCCCGGTAGTTACGGCTATAGCCAAGCTTTTTCAAAATGAGCGGGGAGCGGTGGAAAAACTCAATGGAGGATTGTTTATTGTTCAGGGACATTTTTCGTAGAAGCAGCCACTCATCTCACACCAGTCGCGATCGAAAACGGCTATGGTGTTTCAAACCCCGGTAAAACCGGTGTCAAGAGAAGCTGTTAAAGCCTGGGCAACGCAGCAAGCTGGAAGCTTCAAGCTGCTTAGTGAGTGGGCTCACTACGAGTGGATGTCCCATCTGGGTCTAAAGTCAAGTTGAGACGGTTCTTCGGCACTTATAAGTAGATGAGATGCAAGATAGTTGGTCGTTCGTGGGGGAAGTTGTACGTGCGTTGCCTAGTAAGAGTCAATACTTGATGGCAACTCCGAAGATATCAAAATGCCGCATAAGACTTTGCGAGCTTGGCTGTTTCTCTCGCAGTCCCATGGTCATGGTCTGTTTCGCCCCTTTGTCGCGTAGCCTTGAGGGGCACAATCTCTCAACCATGAAGGGTTTCACGACCCCTGTGCTGCGAGGTTTCGTATAGAAGTGCCCCTGTCCTGCTGCAACCTTGTTCCTCTTGTCGAGATTGAGCTGAATGTGGCCAATAACGACAGTTCCCAATGTAAATTCCCCGGGAAGGGGATGATAAACACGATCATCATGACAAGCAGCCGATGATAGGCTTTGACAGCGATGCTCATCAGGGATCTCGCCCGAGCCTGAGGCCGTCCACTGTGTTTATCTCCGGAGCCATTCGTTGAAATGTCGCGCCAACGGACAGATGCTAGAATCCGAAATCATCTCTTCATCTGCCGGAGAACTAAATAAATTAAAAGGTTTCTAAAGTTGGATGACGGGCAGGGATCGTGTTGATATTATATATCCGTACGCGAGATGGCGTTGGGAGAAATAGAGTGCATGATATGAGTCGAGACTTGGACGGGCTCCAGTGCAGCGGTTGCAGTGGCCTATCTTACAGCGGCCGACCACTAGAGCGTTCAGCCCGGACCTCACGTGGTGCGCTAAAACCCCTGAATTGCTCGGCGCCTTCCGTCTCCAGACAGCTCTTCACGAGTCGGCTAGACCAAGTCTGGACACTCCATTCCAATCACCCCCTCGTATCGTGAACGAGGCTGAGCCATCTCACCTCGACAAAACATGACTAGGCTGATGTGAATAGGGGCGCTATCGATTTTGCATCTCATCATCTTCGCCTGGGGCCATTCATTGACTCACTCATCTAATCTATTCTTTTCACAGTATATCTCTGCTTGCTTTGCAGCCTCTTCTGCTCACCCACTGCAAACAAGAGGCCTTGGCTACAACAACACCAACGTCATCGCCAGACTCTCCTCTCCCCTCTCTCCCTGCCTTGGAACTGAGCTAGGCTAGGCATCATCATCAGCTCACTCACACTCACAATGGACATGTTCAGATTGCTCCCCAAACCCACGAGAAAAGGCGTTGCTGATGGCCTCCTCATTCTGGCTGTGATTGGCGGTGTCATATCTCTCATATTGGTCTCTATTGTTTTTATTGCAGGCACTACAATCATTCGTGGCGAGCCTGACCACCTTCTCTGGAAGCCTTTAGCCTTGGTATCCGTACGTTTATTCATTTAACATTTCCATATTCCGGCTCTTCCGAATACTGACAAATTGTGTAGTTTGATGGAATTATCCCAAATAATGATACTTCACACTTTCTAGTGCACCTAAACTGGTATGCCAGTTCTTTTGGATGGGAACATCCTACTGCACCCAATGGCCTTCCCAAAGTTGGCATAACTTCCTCAGGACTGCGATATCAATCAAATATCGTCAACGATCTTCACCAGATCGCCACAGAACTTCGTCTACCAGCAGACACCTGGAACTGTCCCAAACCTGGCCCATATGAAGATCCCTGTGGCAACATCTTCTTTGAGGCCTGGCGAAGCTTCGTGGCCAGCGGTGGATTGCCCATTCCGAGCTGGCATGTCTGGTTCAATTTAGTAATGGCGCTCCTGCTGGGTACTACAGACATATTCCGTGAATGGATTATTCCCAACAGGCCTCATTGGATGAAGTGCCGATGCATCATCGGTAAACGATGGTGCCCTCTCCCTAAAGGCAGCAAGGAGGAAATGGAGCAGTTCGACGATTTTGTCTGGGACAAGGTGCGCCTTGCCTACTGGGGTCTCTCAGCTGCTTACTTCGGCATCGCTGCCGGACATACTTGTCTCAACTCAGTTTTCTTTGTCAGATACTTGGGATATTTCGAGGAGCGGTTACCAGATGGCATCAGCATGCACGGAAGGAGGAGATTGGCCTCTGAGATTCTGCTCTGGGTAGCTTTCGGTATCAAGACCTTTGGCGCTCTCTGCATGGCCGTCAGGTGGAAGTTGAGCAGAAGACCGAAGGGTTGGATGGACGGGCAGAGTCTGGGTCGCATCGAGCGATCCAAGCCCAACGGCGCAGACGGGGGGAAATATACCGACTAAACTGTTACATGATAGAGGGTCTGATTCATATTTTTTTTTTTTGCCAACTAATAGGATGCAATTGTGCGGATATAACTAGCGGAATACAACACTTGTTGCTTTGTTTTTTTAAACTGAGTTATCATTTACCAATCTATGTCTTCTCCGTGCTAACACTCTAATCTATCTTGTGAACAACTCTCCTCACTTGAGGAACCATGACCATCTTCAGATTTGTCATTCAAGTTCACCCCACACTCCACAGATACCGTCCTTTCTTTATCTTAGGCGGGGAACTTGGTGATAACTAACTTCCGGGGCCGGTCCGGTCCCGGTTCGCGGGGATGAATAAGATTTAACTAGGGGACGATTTACCAATTGATCCCAATATTCGCATAACAACTGAACTTCTTGTATAATTATAAGCTACTTGCTATCGCAAGATACTTTCTTGAACACAATTACTATAATGCTCTCATCAGCATCTTTCCGGCCAGCAGCGCCCCTCCGGCGTCTCATGCTCAGACAGACCTCACATTCATTTAGCAGCGCTGCCTCTCGGCCACGCCTCTCTCTTCCCTTGCAACATAGTACTGCAAGATCTATTCCAAAGACTGAAAGCACTGTTGTCCAACGAACGGCATCTTTTGCCACTAGCGCCGAGGCAACAGCCCCTACAGAGCAAGTAAACCAGAACTTTGCCGCAGTCGCAACAGGCGGTATCCCATATCCCGGTATCCCCAAAATAGAGGATCCGTATAAAAAGCGACAATGGCAGCTGGAGCATATGGCTGGTGCGTTCCGTGTGTTTGCCAGGATGGGATTCACCGAGGGCGCTGCAGGACATATCAGCGTTCGCGATCCCGTTGATCCTGAAACGTTTTGGATTAACCCGTAAGCCGACTCCCTATCTCTATCTATCTGTTAGTATTCATGTACTGATGAATCAAACTAGTATGGGTGTTCACTTTGGCATGCTCAAAGCTAGCGACATGGTTCACATTAACGAAGACGGCCAAGTCATCGGCGGTAACCGCGTGGCCGTCAACGCCGCTGGCTTCACGATTCACTCTGCCATCCACAAGGCGCGTCCTGATATTCACGCTGCGTGCCATGCGCACTCCAAGTACGGCAAGGCGTGGTCGACATTTGGCAGGCCTCTAGACATGATCAGCCAGGACGCATGCATCTTCTACAAGAATCACAGCGTCTACTCCAACTTTGGTGGTGTCGTCTTTGAGGACGACGAGGGCGCCCGTATCGCTAAGGCGCTGGGTGCGGAAAATCGCTCAGTGATCTTGCAAAATCACGGACTTCTAACTGCAGGGGGTACGGTTGATGAGGCGGCGTATTTGTTTTCGTTAATGGAGATGACGTGTGAGGTGCAGCTCTTGGTGGAGAGTTCTGGGCTGCCCAAGAAGTGTATTGGGGATGAAGAGGCAGAGTATACTTATCGATATAATGCTGACCCGGTAAGCTTCACCTGTGATATGTGATTTATCTTGGCTGACTTGTGAATAGGAGGCGTTATACACTGAGTTCCAGCCTGATCTTGAGTATGAGGTTTGGAAATCTGGGGGAGAGATCAAGTCAGGTGTCAACTGAAGTTGAATTTTGGTTTAGTTCAGTTGTTAGCATGGAACAAGATTTCAATGGCACTTATTTGCAAGCGTGGGCTTCTATTGTTATATGCCCAACTCAAACACTTTTGCAAACTACATATTTATCATCTATCCTACAGTCTAGCAAGAAGCATCTCCTCAGCCGGCCGCACGACACTCAAAACTTCATCAGCAGCTCGACTCCCTGAAGCTAATGCACCCTCGATATGACCACTCCACACAAAGCTCGTCTCAGCGCCTGCAAAATGGATCTTATCTTCCACCGCCCATTGATCCATTCCCAGACTATGCAGATGCTTCACCGGCACAGCAGTACAGGGACTACGTTGAGTCCACGCACCATACCTAGGCTCGATTCTCAAAATGGGTTCTGGGAGGGCTGAAAACTCGGAGAAGATATGTCCAAGATGCGAAAGCAGTGAATCCCGTCGCTCGGTGATATCCTTGCTCCATAGCTCACGACCTGCTTCGCCTGCGATGATACAGGTGAGAGCGTAGACACCGTCCGCATCACGCGAGGTATCACGCGTCTCCCAAATTGGTCCTTCGATGCTCTGAGAATATCCACTCAGACCCTTCTCATGCCACCAAGGCCGCTCATACACCAGAACTGTCTCTGTGTAGAAGCCTAGCTGCTCATATTCCTGCATCCATTGCTTATGTTCGCCTAAAGGAGGGTTGAACTCGATATCCTGATATGCAGAAGTAGGTACAGCCATGATAACCCGAGAGCACTCAAATAAGCTTCCAGAAGTCGTAGTTATCGTACACTTGTTACTCGCCGTCTGATCGATCAACTGAACAGCTTGTGAGAGTAGCAATGACCCGGGTCGTAGGCATTCCGCAAGAGCTTTGTACGTTGTGGAACCTCCACAGAGGCGTAACCTATCACTGATTTGTGAAGGAGGGCCTATGATATTGAGAAACCCTCCGGCAGTCTTGCAAACAAACAAGAAATAGAGGGCAGATACATCGCGGGCTGCAAGGCCAAAGAGAGTAGCAGTCCAAGTATCTGCCAGCTTTTGAACTGCGGGAGTAGCTCCTTGAGATATGACAAGCCCACAGACACTCATAGAGCCACACACAGGTATCATGTCAGCTGGATCATTGAGATTAACACTATGAGAAAGACGTTGGATGTTCTCAAGGACACGGGTATAAGAGCGACGATCCACCTCGTCGAACTAAACAACTAACATCAGCATCAAGAACCAAACGGAATTCAAGGCTACAACTCACAAATGGAGATTCATTAGACTCATATGCCCCAAAGCCTTGCTTCACACTCTTGCCCGTCTTCTCCCCCGTCACCTCAAGTCCAAGATCGCCGACCAACTTCCACGTACGCGGTTGTTGGACATGGTCAACCCAAGCATCTGCTAGATGTGCAGCGCCAGAACCAGAAGGAAATCGCCCACCAATTCGGTCGTGGGCTTCGAGGACAAGACATGAGATGCCAGCTTCCTGGAGATGGTAGGCGGCTTGGAGACCGCTGAGGCCGGCGCCGACGACGATGACTTGGGCCGAGTGCCTTTCTTGGGAGGTATTTTCAGTAAGAGAAGTCATCATCTCCACGCTCTCGAATATTTTTGTTCGTTTTGACGGTCAAGTAAGTGATAGCAGTCGTCATCTATTGCTCTCGACTTCTCACTGCCAAGTATAGAAGCAGACTTAATGATTCATCATCTTGAGAAGTTCAGTCAAGGGAATAGCGAAATGAACTCCAGATCAAATAATTCTTAGTTGGCATGTCATCCAGATAATAGTTTCACTGTGTTACAATCAATAATTGCGAAATCCCGATACCGAATCTCATCTCATCAAATCACCGAATCTTCTCCGCTCTCGGAGGTCCAACAAGAAGCTGGACTACCCTACTAAAAAACGAAACCGTCATGGTATAGTTGAAAGAAAAAGCTGAAACATTAAACATAATTTAGGATACTATTGAATAAAAACACACAATGATGATAATATTTACCTAATGGCATAAAGCTTATACTATCCATGGATATATACTCATAACAACGTCTTCCGCCACCACTTCTCCTCCGCTTCCAACCACATCCTCACATTCTGAGGCTGAGAGAACCCATGGCCTTCCTCAGGAACAACAATCAACTCAACCTCCCCACCTGCCTTTTCAATGGCATCGGCCATCTCCTGCGCTTGGTCCAGTGGCGTGATCTTATCATTCCCCCCATGTAAGAGCAGCAACGGAGCCTTGATCTTAGCAGCCTCAAACAAGGGACTTCTCTCACGGCAGATCCTATCCTTCTCGCTATCATCCACACCTGGAGAAAAGACCAAATGGCCCATGTAGTCGGATTCCAGCTTGTGGGTAGACTCGTCGAGACGCTTGACGTCGCTTACGCCAGAGAGACAGACACCGCCAGCGAATGTCTGCGCATGACGGGTTAGACTTCGAAGAGTGTTATACCCTCCTGCACTAACACCAGTGATCCCTACTGCTCCCGGTCTCACTTGGCCTGTCGCTGTCAGGTTGTCTGCAAACTCTGCGGCGTCGTCCGAGTCTACTAGACCCCAGTTTCCCCAGAGAGCTTCACGGTACGCTCGGCCATGAGCGCATGAACCTGTGTAGTTGAATACCAAGACCGCGTATCCCCTTGACGTAAAGTATTGCGTTCGTATGTTAAGCCCCGGTCCTAGATACGACGTCGGGCCGCCGTGGCTTATCATGATGAGGGGTGGGAGGTGTCCGTCTGGTGCCTTGAAATCAGGATTGTGCGGCAGCCAGAGAAACCCATATATATCTCGCTGAGGCTGGCCCTTTGAGCGGATTGACTTGAGGATGGGTTTCGAGCAGAGTTCTCTGGGAAAGTCATCATCCGCAGACCCTCGCAGTTTTGTAATCTGGCCTGAGTTCTCGACGTCTATCCGATACAGCGTCTTGGCAGTACTGTCACCAGATCCAACAACAAAAACCGAAGTGTCACTTAGGCGAGCTACCGAATCCAGCATGATTTCTGACAGGCGCTCAGAATCGCCAAGATCCTTCCATGAGCTCGTCTCCAGATCGATGAGTATCACTCTTGAAAGCCCAAGAGTGAAGGGGCAGGCAACGAGATGTCGGTGAGACAAAGGCGCATATGTATGACTAGAACCATTCAGTGAGGTTATAGCCACGAGATTCTCGGGTTCTTACCTTCCCTGGAACCATCGTAGACCTCCAAACTCTGCATCGTCCAGACCATCAAGCTTGACTTCCCTGTGCTCATCACTGCCTGGTAGAATGCGAAATAGGCGACGGTATGCCCCAATCTCCTTATTAAAGAATAGAGATCCATCTGGGCCCCACCTCGGCTCTGCAGCGCCTTCTCGATTATTGCCTGCTATGAGACGAATGTCTGATATGGAACCCTTGTCGTGCCACGTAGCAGTGTACAGTTTCGCTGAATCAAAAGGCAGATCAGGATGATTCCACTCTAGCCACGCAAGTTTTGATCCATCTGAACTGAACGAAGGCTCATAGTAAAAATCAGCTGTATCGAGAATCCGCTTCACTTCTGCCGTTTCAGTGTTGATGGCCACGATGTAGTTACGAACCTGGTCGGGGGTGTCATGCTCATGGTCCTCTTGATTGGCGAGCACCCAAGGAGACGTCGGGTTTGCCTCAAAGTTTGAGTATCTCAGATTTTCTTGACCAGTCAGCTTAGATACTTGTCCGTTGTTCGGGTTGAGAATGTGGACGGTATCGCCCTTGTTGGAAAAGATGATGCGATCGTCAGGTAGAACCGCATAGGGCGAGCCGCCATACTCATACACGCTGTTCTTGGCATTGTATTCGGATGGAAGAACCTCTCTGATGCCATCCTTGAGAATTTCAACGACGGCTATACTTCCGTCTCCGCGGCTTTCTGTATAAAAAGCTCGTCCTGATTTGAGCTGGATAGGTAGTGTTGTCAGCTGATCTAGCAACTAACTTAAACCGCAGATATCACTTACATTAGCTCGAGGTGCAGAGAGATGCCTCGTCTTTGAAACCACGGAATCGACTGAGATGGGTGATTCCCAATCTCCGTATGGTGCTGTCCTTTTGGTCGACATTGTTGTTGATGGTGAAGTCAAGTTTAGTCAAAATGCGGGGTGCAAGAAGACAGTCAGATGGATACCCATACAGCATGGGATAAGATGCAAGCCGTGATACTCTGTGTAACCCATCCCCGTCTTATTTAATGACTATCATGCTATTAATCCGCGTAGTTTTGCCACGGCATTTTATCATAAACTCAGATTCGTCCCCTGCGCCTATAAGGAGCTCTCAAAGTCTATTCCCAAGATTGACCAACTGGCTTGATATGCAATAACCTTGCGGTCCGTAATGTAGCAGAATCAGAATAGTTCTCCTCTTGATACATCTAGCCATGGCCTTATTTTTCCCAACTACCTGAGGTGTCCTGCCCTCCGTCGAGCACATCATCGATTAACAATGAGATCGACTGAGACCACAGCAGCTGAGCCAGCCCACTGAGGGATCCTTAGATACGATCTAATCATCCTCAGATGGATACTTGGTTATGGCGGCAAAGGCCAATTATCCGATCCCTCATCATCTAAAGCCCCTATAGCATGGCATCACCTGCCACCTACGTCTTCACCTCTTACAGCTGACTCGCATATCAAGCGCTTGAGATTTTTCAGTATTGAGATTGATAAATTGGAAGAGAAAGATGGCATTATCCAGAGCTTTCATCTCGGCGTCTCATTCCTCGACGCTCAATGTCTGCAAAATCTCCTGTTCAAGGATCGCTTGCCTGCGCCAGATATTAATCTCGCGTCACATATTATCAGCTCTCAACACTGGGTTGTTGTGAGATCTGGAAATTTCAATACGCATGGTATCCGGTTCTTGTTCGGAAAAGTCAAAGTCATTTCACTCTCAAAACTGGAAGCACGACTCAGAAGATATTTACAACAGGCCTTTGTTCTCGTTTTCCACGGAGGCATGCAAGAGCTCTCAGTTGTCCAAAGACTTAATATTAATCTCGATCCAACTTTCACGATCGATACCGTCAAAGCTGCTCAGCATCCACTGCAACTATGGTACAGGTATAGCCTGCAGCAGCTACTCGACGAGTTCAAGATCCCCTACGCCCAACTTCACACGTCCGGGAACGATGCACATTTCGTACTCAGGGCCCTACTCATGATCGCTGTGAGAGATGTCGAGATTCGGCTGGCTGGGAGACGCCTCCCCGGTTGGGTACCCATAATGAAAGCGGTTGCTCAAGCCCCATTACCGCCAGTAGCCCTAACGATGCGGGAGAAGGCTGAAAAGGCCAGAAAGAAACGTTAACAGAGGCTCGAAGAGGAGAGTATCGAAGATGGGAGACAAAAGAGCCTATTCGGTCACACCAACGATGTCGAACCTGAAGACTTAGGGAACGCCACTACCACCTGTTCTACAAGACTGATGAAAAAGACGAGCTCCTTTTGACAAGGTCCATCACTTCTTTGTTCTTGGCTCTTTATATCTGTATGTTTCTTTGTTCTATCCTCTACTTCCAGCCTAGATTCACCCTACTCATGGTTAATTGTCTGGATAATCCCCCAAAACACCGCGTTCTTCATTCATAAAAATAAAATAGTTCAACAAGACTTAAATATCTCAACTACCGTGTGTTTGCGTTATTTGGGAAAATTCAAGAGGGATGTTGAGGCTATCAAAACATGCGGTAGTATGAAGTCGCTTATTTCATAAAGAACTCAACTGAATCGATTAGCATTCAATCAATAAACACAAATGCCTTGCTATCACCTTATAATACGATAACATATTCACTCAATCCTCATCGGGAGCTGAGAAAATGAGTTCAGTTCTTATTTATCTTGAATGGTACTTATGTTGAGATACCGCAGTAGCTTAGATCCACTGTCATATATGACTACAACCTACTATAGAAGTATGCTAACGGCAGAAGATTGAATAATACGATACATAGTACATTCATAGCAGTGTCCTTGATGGTCTTGAAAGCTCGCAAGTCCTCGGTGCTCAAAAGCAAAATCAGCGATGATCGTGTGCAAATTGAGATTGTCAGTGTATAAGAGCAACGATCACGTTCAACTCATCAAGACTTACATAATACATCTCATCATGCGTTTTTATCTCGCAACCTTAATGTAAGTGAATCACCATAAACACATTCATTATCCTTGGTCACTTATATGTAACATCACCACGCACAATGAGTCTCTCATGTCGTTGCAGCAAACTTTGGTCGTGGCGTCCCTGACAGCCGCCGGCACCAGGAACGACATGCAAGGTACGCTGCCAAGATGCGATCCCGATCAACAATCGTCAAGAATTCCATCGAAAGAGATTCATCATCTACGTCATGTACCCACGTGGTGCTTGTATCGCTCTTGGAGAGGGGGGTATCTCGTGATGTTGACATGTCGCATGTAAATACCAAAGCCACCTGACCCACGTGTCGTGATACAGCCCTTTCCAAGAATAAAGGTCACGTCAAGTATGCAGGTACATCAGGCGCAATATCGTACTCACCCAGTGTTCTAAAAGCAGGGCATTTTCGCTTGAAAATGACCAGGAGCCCATTCATCCAGGCCAGATATAAGAGAGTGACCATGTCGCAAACAGTAACATGGGGTGGTTAAGAAAGAATAAAGTCATCAGATACAGGTATCTATCGCTTGCTTCAAATATATACATAGCACCCTGCCTCCCCAGACGCTAATCCAGCCGTCTTCTCATTACCGGCCGTTTCCTTGGGGAATCGTGCGTAGGTTTCTGAATTTTACTCAGTGCCTCCTCAGGACTTCGGCGTATGTCCTTCAGAACTGAGCTTTCTCGGCGGTAGGAGTAACTCTTGGGTGAGGGGGAGGTTGAACGACGAGGAGACGGGATTCTCCATGTCGCAACGGACTTGTACTCAATATAGCAGGACGCGACATTCTCCTGTCGTGGAGTTGGAGAGTCTTCTGACTCTGGGGTATCGTTACAGAAATCGAAAGCGTCGCTAGCATCTTCAGGAAATTGAGCGGTGGGAAATTCGTCCTCCTCCTCCAAATCGTCCTCATGTATATCGTGAGATTGCTCTTCGTCGTCTATCATATCCAGCGATGACTGGCTCTCTACACAGTCAGAATCCGAGGAGACAGCATTGTCACCATCTTCAGACTGCGAGGTCTCGTCGTCATCGTGAACAAGTGATCGGGTCAAGTCAGGAACAAATGGGCCCGACTCAGACCCAGAGAACGACATGGAGCGTGAATGAGGGTTGGGATATACGTGAGACTCCAAGTTCGCTGGGGAGGGAGCAGAAGACTCATCAGAAGGTGCTGCCTCGGAGTGAGGAGGCGAGAGGGGTGCCTCAGCGACAGACGAGGATCGAATATCGGTATGGTTAGAAAAAGGACTTTTTGTCAAGACAGGTTCATCGTCAAAGAAACTTGAGGCATCATCGACGCTGCTGGCCGTGGTGCTCTCTGTCTTGACGCTGTGAGTCTCGGAGAAGGAGGATGAAGAAGCAATAGAAACAGCGTCATGGTCGTGATCACGGTCATGACGATCGAGGTAATTATCGGGGAGGTAGCTTGCAAAATAACGAACGATCGAGTCGAAAGATTTGGTCCGGAAGAGTTGAAGAGCGTACTGCCAATGCTCCGAATCCATCAACTTGGGGTTGGCGATAATTTCAACGGCCAGAGATTCGAGAGATTCGTGCAACTCGTAGATCCGCTGTTGTTTCCGCTCCGCCAACAAGCGGTGGAAATCGTCGACAGTATCGGCATCGCGGGAGATTTCGTAAACATCGTGATGAAAGGCTTCGGGGTCTTGGAGGTTAAAGGTAAAGGTGTTGTATTGGTCGTGGAGGTTGGTAAAGAGGTCATCCCTCTTCATGCCGAATTTCCAGGCTGGCCATGACCAACCCGGATCGTCCATGTCGAGGTCACAGTCGAGAGAAGAGAGTAAATTATGTTGGTTCGGGTTTAATGAAGGTGAGGAAGAGAATGTCCAGGAAGAGTGCCCAGGGTGTAACGCGTAAAGAGCTCGTGGGAGCTGCAAAATCTATATCATAGCCATGTTGTAAAAGTATCCGGAATTTGTTCAGCAGTCACCGAGCGCTGAAACGAAGCAAAAGAAGTGTTTTTGGTGGGCTCTTTTGGGCGGGATTCTGGGTTTGGGCGATAAATCGTGGATCTTTGGAGGACAGGCGTGACAAGAAACAGATTTCAGCAGGTTCTGGGGGCAAGAGCCATACCCATATCTCAGGGTGCGCTTGGCCCCCAGCAACCTAAAGGCCACAATTGCAGCCTGAGATGCCTGAGGCAAAAGGGATATGAAAATTTGATTGGCCATATGCCCCTCAAAGCCGGGAACACGAGACAGCCCTGCATATTTAGCGACCAATGAATTCTTTTCGAAAGCGGCAAGTGGGCTCATCTTATGCAATCTCTTGGGCTAGCTGCATAGTGGCAGCCATTGAGAGCGAGGTCCCGCCCACCATCTTGTCACGCCTCCATGCAGTTGCGGGAGATTTGTTTGGGCAGGTCCGACGCCGGCGTTCCAGCCGTTTCCATGAGGGCAACAGTGCAGGTTGTCAGATGCACAAAAAAAACACCAGAGAATGCATTGTGAATATTCAATAGAATGAGGACGATAGCATTGATGTAAGCACAAATTTCATGTTGGATACAAACCCAGGCAGATGCTTACAGCATTTCAGGCTGTCTACCCACTATGATCGGGTATTCATGCCGGTGTCCATTGTCGCTCACCTCCGCGAGATGAAAGTCACGGGTGCAGTCAGGCAATACCCATTTTTAGCCTGTGTCATCATCACTCATTGAAACTCACGATGAGACGGCAACTGACCTTGGAAAAGATGTCTCTGATTTTAGCGGCCATGACAACCTCACGTTACTTTGCAGAGTATCTTGCTCTGCTCTATATAACTCGTTGCTGCCCGAATCTCGATGGCTGTTCAGTCATGCTGAAATCGATGCTCTTCTCATCAGCTTCAGTGTCGTCATAGTAAGATCCGCTGGACAGTTCATGTAAGCGACGATCCAGGGAGAGCAGCCCTCTACCAGAGGGTTCTATGCTCGCCTTTTGCTTGACAAGGTGCAGCTGAAGGGCTCACTAGCCTCAGAAGGAGATGATCATTATCCATGATCCATTATCTTGAGATAATCAGAAGCAACGAGGTACAAGTATATCTGATCACAAATTAGCAGTCGAGGTACATGATGCTATTCTTGACTAGCTTTACAGCCACAACCAATTGTGGCTGTGAAGGGTCGTGTCTGCCTTGCCAGAGATGGATGCTCTCCAGCCCTACCCGTCTCCGCACTCCTCCAAAAAAAAGCTCCCTCCCTCCCATTTCCACATCGTCCGTCCATCAGTGGCTGCTAGGCACCACCTCAGGCTGCTCAGTGCCATTCGCTTCGTACCGTTCGTCCCGCTCCCGCTTCAAGTTTTGGGAACTGTCCAGTTTTACCCCATTTTTAGCTCTCTCTCAGTCGCTCTTCAAGTCCCTCCTCAGACGACAAGTGTCTTGTTTCGCTGTATGACTCGACTCCGGTTCACTTTTCTTCCTCGTGGAGTCTGAGACGAGACCAGACGCTATCAGCAGGCCTGTCCTGAACCTGTTCTGACCTGGGCTGAAGTCCTTCTTTTCAACCCTCCACTACCACTCTCGAGCAGAAGCCCAGCGTGTCCTGTCCTTCTGATATGCCCTGTTCATCCCATAGCCTGCCCCGTAAAAGTCGAAGCTGTCCCATTTGTCCCCGTGTGTCCTGTCCTCTGGTTCCTGCATATAATTACTTACCTATCCTTTTCTTGACAAACTATTGCTGCATCTACCTACTTTACCTAGCCACAGCCCACTCCCTCCCCCCAGCTCCTATTAAACCCTTCCCACTTCCCCTCGTTTTCACAAACACTTGAACCTATTGAGCCTTGTTGCCCCCGTCTTGTTACTCAACTGGGAGCATCGCCTCACAAGCGCAACCTAGTGTCAGCACCTCGTACTCGTACACAAGCACAACCACATTTTTCAGTCTGCCTAAACACCATATTCCAACACGCAACGCCGCGCGGCTCAATTTTATCACGTAACATTCAAACAAACTCAATCATCCATAGTCGTACTAAACCAACCATTCATTCACGTTTGGTTGGCTAGTACTAGAGGTACATATTCACCAGTTATTTCTAGCCTCACTACCAGGCTCCAGCCTCCACCGCCTTGATTGCTTACCAACATCGAATGGCAAGCAGACATAGCCAACTTCATGGCCGAACCAAGGCTCGGGCTCTCTGAGGCCATCTCAGAAGAGCGTACCGAGCCGTTTTCACAGTCAGAGATTGACGCCCGCTTCAAGGGCATCCGTGTTGAGGAGCCAGTCCCTACGACTGAGTCTTTCGCCATCCCGCTAGACGCTCTTCATGTGGAAGATCACCACCACAGACAAGGCATCCGCATCCTCTTTCGTCCTTTGGCCAATTTTCCCAACACCCGGTCCGTTAGCCCTGGTAGTGATAGTCTTCAGTGGCTCGCCCTCCGTGCTGAGGTTGCTTCCTCAGAGCAGCCTGAGCACAAAGTCCTGGCTGTGACTCAGACCTCCAAGGATATCAAGTTTTCAGTCCGTATACCTGGCGAGACTCAGGATGCCTCTCCGAGACCACCTCTGTGGTGCGAGCTATACTATGATCCCGCTAGTGACAAGGTGATCTTCTTGAATAAGTCAGATGTGCCGATTTCTCTCTCAAGCGTGTCGCCAACGCCCCGTTCGAGCCCTCCCCTCAGTACCACCCTTATCATCAATCCGGGGTTAGCTAAGGCTTTGAAACCTGGAACTTGGCGCATTGCTGTTCGAGACATTGATGTCCTTGACTTCCGCGTATTGGAGAAGCGCCCAGTGACGCTCTATCAGCCTCAACAACCTACCATCATCGATGATGTTCCGCCAACGTCGAGTTCTGCCAACATCAACTCGAGTGGGAAACGGGCATTGTCTCCGGAGTGTGACGAAAAGAGGGTGAAACGCCGCGTCTCAGAACCGGATACACCCGGGGATGATGGTGTCATCATGTTCCTCAGGCCTTCCGCGGATCCCCTGGTTTTCTCTCTTCCAAACGGCCGTGAAAGCAAGGAGCTCTCCACGGTGAATGGCCATGCCTTGCTGGATGCTGAAAAGGGCGAGACTGTTGCGGTTCGAGGCGTCTGTGAGCTGGACGAATATCAGCTTACCAAGCGGGAGCCGATCGCATCGACGTCGTTGTCTGCCGTGTACACAGCAACCCACTCCCATGTGCCAGACAACATCGTCACAGTCAAGGTGCTCAAGACGCGCGTTGCCAACCCGAACGACAAGCCGCACATTCATGAGCGTAACGTCATCCGCCAGGCCGACATGTGGCTTCGTGAGTGCAAGAGTCAGGAGGACTTGCAGCACAAGTCTATTGTCCGCTACTACGGCGGCGACGCCCGTTTCTTGTCCCTGTATATGGAGCACGTTGACGCCAAAGATCTTACTGCCGCACCGCGATGGAGGAACAAGGCCAACGATGAATTTGTAGGTGACAGAACCGACGCTATCAGGATCTTGGGGGATATTGCCGGAGCTCTCAACTACATCCACGGCCGCAAGCTGGTGCACAATGACATCAAGCCCGCCAATATTCTCTACTCGCCAGAGCGAGGCGCTGTTCTTTGTGACTTTGGTCTGTCGACTCTCGCCGTCACTTCGCCATCGACTGGCGGAACACCGTACTACGTTCCCCCGGAGTTCATCGGGCGCAAGCAACGCGGACCTGCGTCTGATGTCTGGGCCCTTGGCGTCACCATGCTCTACGTGTTGCGAAAGATCCCATTCCCCGACTCTCGCGCTCGTAGGCAGCATCCTCGACCTCTGTACTGGCAGATTGCTGGAGTTAACAATCCCAACATGCCACACAAACAGCATGGAAATGGCCAGCCCGCCATGGCCCAGATGCGAGACTGGCTCACCGAGATCTTCGAGGCCAGGGAGAAGCTCAGTTCGAAGGATCGGCTTGAGCGGCTCATCATGGAAATGCTGTATCCCAACCCCAACCAGCGCATCACCATGGCCAAGGTATTGCAAGAGTTGCCTATCGAACAAGCTGCGATTGCTGCTGGATGATGGATCGTCAACCTCAAAGCACTTGTTTATTAATTAAATCTGTCTGCGATTGAAAGTTTCTTGTACGACCGATGATTTTCTTCCTTCGACTTCCAGAACTGGCGTTTTGGTCTGAATTATGTTTAATGTTACATGCCGGACTTATACGAGTTGGAGGGTAAGTTGCACTAACATCCCTCATCAAATGGCACTCGCTAACCAAAACAGATTGGATATACCCTATTGCTGATTATAACGTTTATACTATTTGATGGTGGAGCATATACTGTTACAATTGGACATATTTCCTTTAGCATGTATTGTAGATTATGGGAGACATTCCTCATTCTATCATGATGGCCGTAATGGCTCATTACTCATCTTAAATATTTCACTGTTGTCTCATCTAAATACGTTTGTCTAAAGACCGAATCCCATCACGAAAGCGGCAGCAAGAGCCACAGCAGATGACAGTGCAACCTTGTTCACGCCCAGAATACCTGCCGCGTTGTCATCGTTACCGCTCTCTTCTGAAGAGGTGGAGTTGCTCTCCTCGGTTCCGTTGCCATCTTGCTGCTGAATCTTAACATAGTCCACATCGCCAGTCTTGTTGCTGGGAGCAGTAGCATTCTCCCTGAAGCGAATGTCTGCGCAGTTGTAGAGCGCGCTACCGCTGTCACCGACGGTGACAACCTGGATACTGGCTAGATCGCCATCAGAGACACTGAGATCCGAAGGCAGCGCAAGTTCTTCGATGAAGAGAGTGCCTGGGTTGGTGGCATTGAGGAACTCGGGGGTGAGGGAAATGTTGAAGTTGGTTGTGTTCTCGCCGAGACCGAGGTTGACGAAGATGTAGGTCCACTCGTGATGGAGGTCGAGAGTCAGGGCGCCACCCTCAAGAGGCCAGTCGGTAAGGTTCCTTCTGTTGTAGTCGACACCAGCACCTAACGTTTGTTAGCTAAGTCCTACTGTTGTACAATGGCACGTGGTAGAGTGCAGAAGATGCAGAGACTTACAAGGATAGGTCCATTGGCTGTAGCGGTCCTCATTCTCAGCAGAGAGAGTATCAGCTCGCCATGCAGGGAAGACGAGACCGAAGTGGGCAGAAACAGCCTGAACGGCAGCCAGGCTGAGGAGTGTCTTGGAGGCCATCATCTTGGAGATTGAATTGTCGAGGGTCTTTGAAAGAAGGTGAGGATGGGGAACAGCGAAAGAATCTCAGCCTTGACAGGCACCTCGGCTGGATTTATATACAGCCCGGACAACCATTCAAGGGTCCAGAGCATGCAGCCAAGCTTGAAGGGTTCCTGCCTGTGAATTGATTCGCTGAGAGGCAAAGAAGCTGCTCTATACCAAGCTGTCATTGACCTAGCGTGAGTCAGTTTCGCAGGGTTGTGGCTGGTTTTTGCGTGATGTCTCCTGCTGTATCACCGCTGAGTTTATCCTCGAGGCGCTCCGGCCCCTCCCCCGGCCTTTCGGAGGTAGGTGTGAATGTTGACGCAGCGGGTGGCCGGTTTATGAACGGAGCGTTTACACAGGACACGAAGAGCGAATACTACTTCATCTCGGTTTATCTACTAAAGTAGTTTGGGTAATAACTTTAAGTGCTATGTCTTCAATCTCTGTTAGAATATTAAACTTACAGCGTATCACCACATGTACATTGCTCCGGTGCCATGCCCAACATTCTCACCTCCCTGTCATCACGTTCAACCAAAAACAGTGAGCTTATGCGGGGACGGCTGAGCCCAGAGCGAGTTTGAGACGATAATTAACTTGCTCAAATGGCCGCAACGGTTCTTATTGGGCAACGCCGTTGGTGCGCCTTCTAAATTCGAGGATGTGAAAATTAACTCATTTTTTAGCATTTAAGCTCTCTGATCGGTCTAGATGCTGGCGGTATAAGCGGCAAATGAGCTGATCGCTGAGAGTTTAAGAGTGGTGGTTGGTAGTGTAGTATCGGCTAATGCAGGGTAACTTGACTTCGGTGAGTGAAGCTGAAGATATCCGCCCTGGTCTATAATTGTAAACATTACCTGGAGACTATCAACCGGTTAATATAGTCTTGAGCCATTCTGCCATCGTTTCTAATCCTCAATAAGAACAAGCGCTGGAGCTCTGGATTTTGTCGGTGAGTAAGTAATTGCTTTCTCTGGCACATCAAAACGTGTAAGTCAGTTACGGTGGAATGGTGGCGTCAAAGACCGTTGTCTTCTAACATCCAAAATTAAAAGTTTTTAAAAACAACTCAAATGAACGACTTACAACAGTCACTATTTTTTTTAAATACTAGACAATGGTTTAAATCCAACAATCTTAAGCTGGTCCTCGGTGTAAGTGAGCTGCTGCGTCACGTGCACAGTTCCTTCTTTGATAAGATTTTAAACAAAGATACCCACTTTTCGCTGATAAGATCAAATAATTATTACGTCCTTGAAGCTTCAGTTCCACCTACACCTGCCCTGCTTGACTTCTCCTCTTAATACAGCATCTACAATAACAATAATCATGGACCCTGGACGCAGAGCCATGATCTCGGGACGAAGATCCCCTACTCGACGAGATGTGACATCACCTAGGCATGATCCAACCAACCGAATCGCGAAATCTACCAAACCGACCGCCTCCAAAGTCAACACCAAGTACCTGACTCAAGACGAGCAGTCACGACAGTTTGTCGCCGACGAGGACAAATTTGTGCTGAAGCAGTCCAAGAAGAAGGCCGATATTCGAATTCGAGAGGGCCGCGCCAAACCTATTGATTACCTGGCGTTCAACCTCAGATATATCGATACCGACCGCGACGTATTCGACGATGATGATGCTGATCTCGATATTGATATCCCTGCACCCGGAGACGTTATAACATCTCTTGATGCAGAGAAAATCGCCGAGCTGGATTCCGATATTGCGTCTTATCACGTGCTTGAAACCAATGCGACGAACCGCGAATACTGGAAAGCGCTTCAGACGCTCTGTGCAGACAGGAAGGCCAAATTAGATCCACACGGCCATGAACGGAGGGTTGTCAGTAGTGTTTCGGATGACATTGACAAGATTCTCGCCCCAAAAACCCACGATCAGTTGGAAGCCCTGGAAAAGCAGATCAAGGCCAAGCTACAGTCTGACGAGGATATCGACACGGATTACTGGGAACAGTTGCTTCGAAGCCTCCGGGTATGGAAAGCTCGTGCCAAGCTAGGCCAGGTATACGAGACAATCAAGGAGACTCGTATCAACCAACTCAAGGAGCGTGACCCAGCCAAGGCGAATGTATTGGGCCAGTCGACTTCTGCCCCCAAGATGACATTTGGATCACACCCAGTCACATCTGCCGCAGCGACTTCAGACGAAACGGCGAGGCCGGCGGCTGTTTCACCCTCCAGCCATGCGGGCAGATCCGCCCCGCCTGGCACTGAACGCTTTTCTCAGGCCGACAACGAGGACTTTTCCCAAGCTACCAAGGCACTGTATGACCGCGAGGTTGCCCGGGGTGTTGACGAAAACGAGGAGATCTTCACGAGCGAGGAGACCGTCACCTCCACCAAGCCGCAGTGGGCAGACAAGTACAGACCTCGCAAACCACGTTACTTTAACCGTGTGCAGATGGGCTATGACTGGAACAAGTATAATCAGACCCACTACGACCACGATAACCCACCACCCAAGGTTGTCCAGGGCTACAAGTTCAACATCTTTTACCCAGAACTCATCGACAAGACAAAGGCACCAACGTTTAAGATTATTCGAGAGCATGGCCGAAGACGTGGAGAGTCATTTGCCGCTGCTGGTGAGGAGGACACGTGCCTCATCCGGTTCATTGCAGGCCCTCCATACGAGGATATTGCGTTTCGAATTGTCGATCGAGAATGGGATTATAGCGCCAAGAAGGATCGAGGCTTCAAAAGCTCTTTTGACAAGGTATGTTCATCTCCCCGCTTCTTGCCGCCCTTCAGGTTGCAAGGTAAGGCTCTGCTTCTCCCCACTGGTCGTCTCGACTTCGTACTGTGGCAAAGGCTTTGACCGTTGGGTGGACAGCACTTCATGCAGCCCGGACCAGCGCACCACGTTGATGGCAGCTGTTTAGGCTCATTTCCGAAGCCGTGCCCTCCATTACATGTTCAGGAACCCACAAAGCTAATCTTGCACACTAAACAGGGGATCTTGCAGCTGCACTTTCAGTTCAAAAAGGTATGACTCTAAATCATATCTGTTGGTCCAGTCTGATTGATGAGACTAACCTGTTTCTTCTAGATCTATTACAGGAAGTAGAACTGACCCTAGCCTTCTATTTGCTTCACTACCAAGAGTATGTCTTGGATTTCAACCGGTTGGGGCAAACCTAGGGCGTTCAACGACGGCAAAGAAGAGTAAGCTCGACTGGATACATCCCGTAGAAGTGTTGTTGGGAGTAAAAGAAAAAATATGCAGGTTTTCAAGCGGGAGGGTAACTTGATCCGCTCCGTCTGATAACTGCTTGCAACATAAGGGCTGTTTATAGTTTTCGACATATGTGCCCTGTTCGGCTAAGGTCTGTTGATACGAGTTCCGTACCACCACCTTTTTGAGATTGTCTACTTCAATTGTGCCAGACTTGCTATGAAGTCACAATCTATTCCCTTACTCCGAAGCATCATCCAACAACCAGAGAAGAATGTCAAAGCATGCAGCGGCAATATAGATTGCCGCAAGCACTACTACGAACTTGGTAGGCAAGCCGAAGGCGTTAGGCCTTCTGCATCTGAAAGCTTCTGGAAGGCTGTCATTGACAAGCGTTCACGGACCGCAGGTCGAACGGACAACACCACACCTCTCGGGCATCTGTACGTTTACGTGTTTGAAGGAAGGACTCTGCACAAGACATAAGCAATCAACAAGATGGCAAAAGGATTGGCCCAGTAGCTAACGGTTGCAACCGCCGTTTGAAGCAAGATGCCTTAACCCTCAGTTCTCAGTCGGGTACCCGACGGTGAAGTTTCGAAAGATTGTTCCATACTTGTTCTTTTACGCAACGGTCCGGTGTGCAGTGGTGATTTTATGCTTCAGCAATCTTCTGGCGGGTTCTCCGGCAGCTTCCATATGGACTCACAGCAGCAACAGATGGAAAACAGAGATTCAAACGGGACGGGCATCGGCCGATGCATTGATTGGTGCTCTGATTGGCATCCCGATTGGTATCGTCTGAGATGCAAGGTGCCGTTTGAGACGTCCACGTCCCGTGATAGCCCCGTTAATGAGAGTACAAACCGGCTGAGCTACCATCAAGTGACTTGAGGCTGGGCTGGTAACATGTACCATGTAGGGTGTGATGTTTTTCGGTCTCGATACCAGACTTGCCAGATGAGCCCGGGACGTTGACAGAGGAGAGGGGAGATTTGGCGACACGCAAAGGGGCATGCAACACAAGGCATGCCGGACCGGTCCAACGAACATCGGCATATTTCTTGTTGGAGTCTCTTGTTGCAAGGTTGTACTTGAGGTTCTGGACCTGGATCAGGGCCTTGGGCCATTTCTCTGCTGAGGCGCAATTAACTACTTGCAGCTTACCGTTGCAAGGTTACTCCACCCAAGTACTGGGCATAGACATCTGGCGGCAGTTTCAAGACCGGGGTATGCGGATGCATGTACATCATGGCGTGCCAGGTAACAACAAGACAGTGCCTGTTGAAGCATGCCTATCATCTGACAGGGCTCACAGACGTCACTGAAGCCAGAAAAACCAGCAGGAGAGTGCCCAGTGGGAACTCGTTTGCGCGTCCTACGTCCTTCAGACTTGTATGTATCTGATGGCCGCACACAGCACAGCACAGGCACACACATACACAAATGCACGTTAGTAGGATGCTTGCCGCGACAAGCTACCCCGAGGGGTGTTTGGCATTATGACGACCCTGTCCGCTTTCCTTGTATGCCACAGACCACGGGCCTAGTTGAATGGCTGACTAGGCACTTGTTGGTCCATCTCGTCTTTTTGACTCGGCCCACCCCCCAGCCTTGACATGTTGGGGGCCCATGGCTTCGACTATTATGAAGGAGCATCTAGAGCTAATGCTTCTGAATCTGTCAACGGGCATTTGTTTATCAACGGATTGCCGTCTAAACGAAGCCGTTGTCCAAAGGCCAGCCCTGCAACTCCACGCCCTTTGCCCAAACGAGCGGGAGGAGGCACAAGCGTCTTCGCTTCGGCATCAAATATCGCCATCTCTCCTATCCCCCCGTCCTTGTCCCATTGTTTCTATTGTAACGTTCTGCTATCTCTCGTCCTCTCCCTCCATTCTTCGTCTCATACATCTACATCTATCTACCTTTTCCTCGCTTCCCACTACTTGGTACATGAGTCAAGAAACCTCCTTGTTCCGAGAACACCATCAAATCACCACGAGACCTATTGTGCTTCCTTCCAAACAACGTCCTTGACTTGCTTCACTTGGAGGTCGCCATGGATCCACCGTTTCCTAGCGACGGACAACCTTCCAGCTACACGAATGCTCTTCCCGGTCACGGGCAACAATCACCCTGCGTGCCAGAACTCACCGGTATGGAGTCATACTATGCCCTCTCCTCGGGTCCTCAGAATCAACCGTCATATCTCTCATCGACTGGCCCGCTACCTGTAGGCTCGACCCTGTCACAGCAACAGGAGAACCGCCAGCAGCGATCACATCCGACTCATGATGCGACTGCATACACCTCCATGACTTCAAACTTTCACTATCCACCTCGAAGTCAGCACCAAGTTTGGCCTTCGCCTCCACCAGGACCTGAAGATTATGACAACTACTCTTACCACAGTTCTCCAAGCAGCGGCAGCGCTCCAATGAGCTGCTACAACCCTTCACCTATCTCGCCTAGAACGTGGTCTTCTCCAGACTTTCCTCTTCCACAATCCTCGGACTCCCTTCATCAACAGAGCCAACAGAACTCTTTCAGAAACCTCAGGATCTGCACTCCGACATCAACCGACGGATATTCCTCCAGAGGCCCTCGGGTGCTGACGCCCTTCACAGGCGTCGGTGCGAGCCAGGGCCTCGAGAACGATATTGACGGCATACCAGGTTGCTACTCTCCCCCAACACTCCCAAGCTCGTCGGTTGGAGCGCTGTCCTGTACCAGTTCTCCGCAAGAGCCCTTAGTCGGCACTCCGGCGCACATGGATGTTAAGCAGGAGTCGCCAACAGGCGAAGCAGAGTACCGTGCGAGCCCAGATGGGCAGCAGGGAATCCAAGAGTCGAAAGGTGCGGCTATTGGCGCTAAGGCTGAGGAACCATACGCTCAGCTCCTCTACCGGGCTCTTATGAGCGCTCCCGACCATGCTATGACTCTTCAAGAGATATACCAGTGGTTTCGTGAAAACACGGACAAAGATGCCAAGAAGGATAAGACAGCAGAGAAACGACCCGGCAAGAATGCCGAAGGTTGGCAGAACAGCATCCGCCACAACCTGAGCATGAATAAGGTACGTTGAAAAGAATACCCTGCTATGCACTCTCCGGATTTTCCGTTACAGATCTCGCTTCGCTTCTATGACCCCCCTGCAAGCGCCGGGGTGTACCATGCTGCATATGCACGTACACGGGCCAACGCTTTTTGGAGATTTGGACAAATCATGCTGGAATAGGTTTATCGAAACGGGCGTTCCAGGGCTGACAATGGATCTTAACGGCAGGCTTTCGTCAAACGAGAGCACAAGCAGACACCAGGCTCAAACGCAGCAGAGCAGATGTCAACGAAAGCTGGTGATGCCAAGAAAACGACAGAGTGGATGTTGGAGGACTGGGCTGTTCGAGATGGAGTGGTGAGCACTACACGATATCGCCCTAAGGGAGAATCAAACCGTCGAGGGACAGGATCCAGAGTCCACCACCATCCATACGATCACGGATTCTCGCAGCACGGTAGCCCAGTCTCTGCCAAGGGAAGCTCAATTCGAAGGGGAGATTGTTCAACGAACAGATTGAGACTACGCGGCCGCCATTACGCCCATGAGGCTCACATGGCACCAACATCCCACCATAGCTTGGCACACCCGCATCCCATCCGGAGGACGACAGCGATGCCGAGCATGTATCAGACGCAACAGGCGTACGAAGACATGATGCTGCCACAAGCAGCCATCAAGCACGAATCCAACTATTCGCCCATGACGCCCGATCCGTCGTCTGGTGGGCACGAAGCTTTCGGTCTCATGCTTCAAGAGCCGAGCCTACTACACGCGCACGCAGGCAGCTCTAGCACCAGCAACAACCACAACCACGGGCATGCCGCAGCAGCATCTACAGCTGCCGCGTATGGACTCCCTAGCGGCGCCCAGAACATGTACGTTGGATCATCTCCGTGCGAATTCCCGTACGGCATGGGCGACGTCACGGGCGTCTATCAGGGCGGCGGCGGTCACCATGCTGCTAGCGGCGGAGTCAATCAGCGCCTCCTGATCGGCTCTAATGCGGTTTACAGTTGGAACGGCCAAGGGCTCTAAGTCTGGCATGTTCCGCCTCGCGCCACAAGGTCACATCGAATGTGCGTTTGGCGGTCGATCCTAAGACCAGCGCTACGAAAACGGTAACCGGCATTACTCATGCCCCTGGTCACGAAAAAGAAACGAAAAAAAAAAAAGAGAGGTGGAAGGGGAGGGAAAAAAAAAAGCAAAAACACCAAAAAAAGAGCAAGTGAAGCAGCCGAGCTACCGCGAGAACCGCGTGTGAAAAGAGGGGCTGGAATGGTTCTGAAAAAAAAGCAATGACTTTTCTCACGACAACAGCCAGGGCCAACATGTCCATATCCATGTACATGTCCTCATTCTCGACAATGGACATGTGCCAACAAACCTCATTTCACTCCCACGTTGGCTCGTCGAAACGATGAGAATGGGATGACTTAACCCCACAAAGACCCTGGCGGTCTCGACGGATCACAATCATCCGAACAGGGTTAACCAACGTGGACAGCATAGACTCGCGGTCATGGGTTTGGGCCCGAGACCCCGAGGCTGGCTGGCTGGCTGGCTGAGATCGAGTACATACATACACTACACTCTGCTGCGGTGCTGTACCTAGCTCGCCTTGGCATTGGAGCGGGGCGATAGAGAGAGACCTCTCTACTTTATGTTGGCCCTTGATTATTCCAGCTTCCTGGAACGCGGGGCATATGTCACTTTGGGAATTGGGGAGTACAGTTGACGTTATCTTGCTGCGACTTTGAGGTCGCTACGGCGCAAAAATAAGGCCAGGGTTATTTGGGCTAGACCGTGGCAAGAAAAAGATACCTACCTGGGCGAAATAGAGCGAGGCTTGGACTGGACTGGACTGGTCTGGGCATTTCATTGTCATTTTCTTCTTCTTTTCTATTTGGGAGGTTTTTGGTTTAGACGATGCGATCCATCTTTCGCTCCCCGAGGACCGACAAGAGGCATCATTGTTTATTACAGTATCTGATATGATATGGCTGGCGACACTGGCGGATGGACGAAACGAAACGTCTCTCCTGGAAGCGCGTTAATGTCTTGTTTTTCTTCTGATCACGTATCATAATCGGTCTGATTCTCTTCATGTATCTCTATCATGTCATGATCTCGATCATCAACGCAATCCTCATTTACCCCAACACTCAGCACCAACACACAGCGATCATCACCGCCTTTTCTCTTTGCCAATGTTTGTGGATACCAGGCCTATGTATTGTCTTTTATGATTTGCACCTTTTTTGTGCCGTTGCAGATGGCCGGATATGGGTAATCAGTCACTGAAAACAACAATCCGATAGAGGGTCTATAAGAGAGTTTGGCACGACTCATACATAGCATTGGTAGACTTGGGAATAACAACACAATAAAACTCTAAAACACGTTTGGTAAATTCCACTGTGAGAAACTAACTGCTGAAACCTGCCGGGCCCATGTAAGTCGATCCTTCATATTGTGAGCTTGGACGATATGTATGACCCTTATGAGCTATTGAGATCGTGTATCGTGGTTGGTCATCGCTGCATTATCCCACTCAGCCCTCCTGGGCAACCTATTCGTAGCCCTGTGCTCAGCTTCTCGTGAATACGAGGGGAATAGCAAAAGAGACAGGGTTCATGAGGCCATTGTTTGGCATAGAGAAACGATCATTGGTAACCGTTCTGTCGGGTCAGCTGAACCAACAGGAAAGCATCCGGTCGCCCCTCCTGTTATGTAGGTATTTATGCTCCCACTATACCCATGACGTTTCTCGTTGTTGCGCTATCCTTGTTGGAGGGGGTAGTCCGGGTTGGCAACACTGGTGCGTCCGGGATATACCCTAACAAGAAGTTCCTCGAGAAGCGACGGAGATTGAAAGGGAATAAGCCTTCGTTTATTAAAACACAGGGGACTAGGGCTGGATAAGGCACAGCACTGGACTGAGGCTCGGCGGCGGGGGTAAACACCAAGACTTCATGGGCATCGTTAAGCCCATTTCATCTTGACGGCGTCAAGGCTGTTCGGGCCGTGAGAAAACGAACAAGCAAACAAGCCAGCTTCATTGTCGAAGCCGCCCAACGCGGGCCGTTGCTTTGCGCTTCCCTATTTTCAGGCACAACAAGGAACATTGTAGAAAAGAGGTGCAACCATAATGTCGATTTTCAAGCGTCTTTCTGCCGAGTATTATTAGAAGCTTGGTTGGGCTCACAACAGACCAGCCACACTCGGATGCCCAAGACATTGGGGTCTGTGAGAAAAGGCCCCCAGATGCTCCCTGTCAAGCCTCGTCATGTGTTCCGCATGGAGTTTCTTGTTCTCTTCAACTTTCTTTTTCTTCAGCATCCTTGCAACGTAGTGCCAACGGAGCAAAGCAAATTTGGCTTATTCCCCTCAGCCCAGTCAGTGACAGTTAGTGGTGTGGGGTCCTATCACTAATCACAATAGCATCCATCTCGTTGCGACCTCTGCCGCTTGCGGGCTCATATCTCAGGCGTTGGAGGAGCCAACAACGTCCCGATTATGTGGTCACTCTCATTGATGTGTCTTGTGCACAGCAAAGTACCGGCTGTATCAGGTCAGGGATCTCGATGCAAGAAGGGAGCATAAATCCACAACCTTATTTCCGGTTGATAATAGTATAGTGCTCCACGATCCTGCACTATTAGTTAGTACGTAGTCATAAGTGGGCTTGACACTTGACAGCTCAACTGCCTCAACTCCAGCCAGGAACGGGCCGGGTTGTGGTCGTCATGCCTTGAATCGAGCTCATGTAGTCCCTCTCCTCACACCCTCCCCAAGCACTAGCGCTTTTCCCATGCTCAACCTCGTAGCATGGAGCTCGAACAGGCAAGAAAAAGTAAAACGCCCTTGCGTCTGGTGTGTATGCCGATATGTTTCACCGTTTTGAATAGAGCCAACAATGACAATAGGGAGGACAAGGTGTTCTGCACCAACCATGCGTGGCTTGTCTTGTTAGCCTGCGATCAACCGTTAGCGGCGTCTGTCTTGTTTAGCGCTGTCTGCAACTCGACTAGTACGGCACTAGAAGCCAAGAAATGTCATCGCTTCGCGTATAAACAAGGGGAAGCCGAGCGGGGAGACGAGCCAGGAGTATTAAGCGTAAATGCAAGGTTCAAACGGTCAGTAGAGTATGTATGTACAGTACTGTATTGATCCATGTATACTTGATAAGCAGATCTCGGTGCACGCACAGTACATTACGTACCCAGTCAAACGCTGTGTTGGTTGATGCTGGTCCGGTACGTGATGCTTTTGCTCCTGGGCTTCCAAGCACCAGGTTGGAGGTAGCTGTGATCTGGCCGTTTTCACTCCTGCTCAGATCAACAGATTGCGTAGACAGTAAGCATTGGGGTCGTAGCAATGTAACCTTGGAGTACGAGATAGAAACTGACCTCTCAGATAGCGTAGCACAACATCATGATGCTGAGGGCTGTCGATCTGGATCTGAAAATGAGCGATGCATCATCACCATGCGCCCTGAGAAGCCACCGTGATCTATTTTCACCCACATGGCATATACCTCCACCAACAAAGAACAAAACCTCGTGTCAGCAAGAGGAGCGGCCGAGAGGGTGTTGATCGCATGCCTCTGCAATCGCCATTGGATCTTGTATATTAAGAAACCTGATGTCGCCAACATCATACATGCCAGCTGCTCCATTTGAAACAGCTCACTCAACCTGCACGGCTTCCAATTCGGACGATTGTTCCTCCCCTCTGCATCTGTTTTCCAATCCGGACACACAAGACAAACGCGAATCATGGATTAGGGATGACGATACCCCATGCTGCAGTACAGACCAAGGCGGACTCGACCATAGGTACTTATCAGTGGTGATGATGCATGGTAGATGTGGTGGAATTGTAATTCTGGAGCAACCAGGGCCCTAGTACATACTTAGTGCGTACAGCACTAGACTAATAATCCCAGTCGCCTAGTCGTCGATCCTCGTGTCCTGGTGCCCCATATCTTGCTCTAATTCGGAGAGAATTATCCAGTATGGTTGAGTTGCATTCAATTGGCGGTCGCACTCATCATCCGTAACCCGGTACCTGGTACGATCCAACAAGCATTCGTAGCCACTTATCCACTATCGAGATAGTATCACGATCTAAGCCGATTTGACTACCAGATCGCGACAATAAACGACTTGCCAGTATGGGCAATAGAGCGCAACTAACGAGTGACTTCCCTTCCCCCATGCCCAGAAGCCACTTGGCCATGGCACATACTGTAGGCGAGCTCTGAGCAACACAGAGTCAGTGGGCATTCTCATGGTCGACAATTCTGACTCAAGAAATACTGTAGTCCGTACTGTATTGGAATAAGATCCAACCCCTGTCGATTCTCTGTGGTCGAGAGTGCTCAGAAAGACCACATGATCCAGCGCAGCTGCTTGTGACAGCCACAGTGACCGGGGTAGCCCGTGCTGTCGTGCCAAGGATAGGCTGTGCTCTCAAACTGTCAAGTATAGTGATGTCTCTCCCCATCAGCCTTGCTGATATTAATGCCGACTCATCTCAATCATCTACCGTTGGCTTCCCCGTATAACGATATCTTGCCTTCTCAGGCGCAAGCCGTCTGTGCAAAGGCACATTCTTTCCTCCTTCTCTCTTCCACACACACTCTCCTAGTAAGCCACTCTCGCCCATAAGGGTCTTTGGACTGTTGGCTCTTAACGTTTGGGGGCGTATTGTTGATCCTTGCAGAAAGACCCTTGCTGCAGGAGATTCCGCAATGTCACACTCACATGGATTTCAGACCTCTGTATATCCACGCTGGTTGTGTCTAGGCACACTCCTCGTGGCGTTTCTTGGCAACTGCGCTACTGTAATCCATCAGCTCAATGTTGATCCACCGAAACTCCCCGACCCTACAAAAGACGTGCCACAATCTCGTCTGTTTGATGCATTGCCGTTGCGCACTAGACGGCTACCCCGTAGCATGTGGTGTAAAGTGAAAGCCAGATCCAATGGCTAGCGGCAGAACGTTCGTGGTAGCCCCTCGATTGTAACACAACGTCCTTGATCTCTCCAGCAAGAGCGAATCAAACAGACGCTATATGACCGAGTCTGGCAGTTGTTGACAACGAGGTGCCGGGGGGGTTGGAAACGTTTCTTTAGCATCTCTCAGCCATACGCCCTTTGGGCACCTCATCAAGCCCCAATCGTACGACTTTCGTCATATTCAGACATTGAGAGTAGCTGCCCTGTAACTGAACAGAGGCTTATTGCTCGAGTCTGTAGCGCCATTGTGTTTCAGTAGTCTATGTTTTTGCACCAACACAGGGGAGGAATGATGAATGTGCGGAAATGAGTGTGGTGTAGAACGAATAGATGATAAATTGATACATCATCGTACATTGTCACGGATAGACATAGACCAACACAATAATCCTCAACAGCACGTCAAAGCACGAACGTTCAATGGGTTGGTGCCGAGAGAAAGAGGCAAAAGAATGGCAATCCTTTAGACCAAGTGTCTTTTGGCTGCTCTCACACTCGTGATAGGACATCTCCAATATAGGGAGACACGGATTGAGAGCCTTTCCGGCACAAGGAGGCAAGGACGTAATCATCCAGTTAGTAAGATCACCAATAGGTTCTGTGTTATGTGTCGGATCAAGTCCCTAAAAGATGTTCTCGTCCATTGCACGAGCATCGTGCAGTCTCATTACCGAACATCCAAATACTTTCTGTCATATGGACCACGTCTAACTTGAGGGTCATACTCGATCACAAGCACATTTAGATATTTTGTCGAAAGGATCCGAGTTCATTTCAGACTCGAGGCGATGACGATAAATCAAGGTAGGTGTTGGTCTCCTATGGTTGCGCAAGTTCTCATCATGCTCGGCGTACACGGCATGACCACACGCGAGTACGTGTTGTTCAGTGTCATCGGACAGATGCAGTGTAGTTCCATATACGCGTCTGACGCGGAGATAGTTTCTTAATCGAGAAGTCTTGAACCTTTGTCCCAAACTAGTGAATCGCACGTAGAAATGGCGGAGGCTGGGAGATATAGTATTTAAGTCGCGGGCAAAAGCAAGATATGGGTGGATATTGATTGCATCTGAACTGGGGTTGCTTATATGTTGAGGCTCAAGGTCGAAGCCAAGACCCATTGAGATTCTGTTGTCGGAGTTTTGCATCGTGATGACTCCCAAATACTTGGGTTTGATTGCCCCTGTCGCACTGCGCTGGTGCGATATGATCCGACTTGAAGATGTCAACAATGGGATGTATGAAATCCAAGTCTGATAAAACCACACCTATAGAGAAGGAAGCACTAAAACTTTCGCTTCTTTTTCGCGGGGCCAGCAGCCGCTTTCTTCTCAAGCTCCCTTTTGAGCTCCTCTCGCCTTCTGTCCGCTCTTTCTTGTGATGTTTCTCTTGGTTTAGACTCTTCAGTGACGTCCTTCGCAGAAGACCGGCCTCCTCGAGTGCCTTCATCTGCCGTCGGCGTTGTCTCATCCTCGTTAGGGTTCTGCTTTCCAATAACACCGAGCTTCTTAGAAAGAAAATGGGGGACTGCTGCCGTGCTGGACTCAGTTGACTCAGTATCGAGAGATTCCGAGTTCTTCTCAGCTGACTGCTTCGACTTAGCTCCCCCAATGCGACCGAGACCACTCTTCTTTGCTGCATTTTCGGGGCGAGAAGGGGGCGAAGGTGATGGAGATGGATCGTCGGGTGGGGCTGAAGCCATCGCAGCGCTGTCTTCGGTTTCAGATGCTGTTTCTGACTCGTCGTGCATTTCAGTTTGTACCTTCATCTTTGGTTGAGGCTGTTTCTGAGGAGAGGAAGGCGACGGAGTCGACTGCTTCTTTCGGCCCAATGCTCCCAGCCGGCGGACTGGTCTGTCTACTTTGCGTGCCTGGGAAGACGGTGATATACTCCCCAGTGAAGCTAGCGATTCCGCATCCCCTTCTGTAGATACATCATCGGTAGTGATCAGTTTGTCCTTAACACTTTTTGGTTTCTCCTTGTTTGAAAGATGTGGAGGTGTAGACTGAACTTGGAAACCGTCGTCGTCGTCGTCGACCTGACCAGACTCTGTGTCCTTAGGCAGCGGCGACTCATCCTTTGAAAGAGCAGCTTCGTACTTGGGTTGACGCGCCATGGAGGATACACCTTCAAATTCCTGCCACCAACGACCTGTTTGAGGTGATTCTGTACTTTCCAGGGGCTCAAACTGTAGTCCTCCGTCCCCGAATACACTCTGTACCAAAGCATCTGTATCATCCGTGCTATTATCCGAATACGCAAGATCGGATTTCCAACGACGGCAGTCAAAGGGAGCGAGACCAGGGACTTTGTCGACCGCCATGGCTCTAGTAACCTTCTTTTTTCCAGACAGAGCATTAAAAACATGCTCTAATCCTGTGCCCAACGCCTCCAGCTTATCCAAGAGCTTTGCAATAACCGCGTCTTTGTGCCCCAATGTCCGGACCAGAGATTCGATTTCCAAGTTCTTTGCACGATGCGCTTGAACCAAGGGGTGCACAAGGGTCGTGGCTATGCTGGATTCCGGTTGCTTCTTTAAATACATTGGCCACTTGAGGGGTTGCAGTCCAGGAAGATTGCAAGTAACAGACAGGGTAAGGCCAGTACCGTCTGTGTCAGGTCTAGAATCCCGAGCCAGATGGAGATTCGTCTCGTGGTGACCGGGCTGAGAAGCGTCCAAGGCAGTAGTCAGGCAAGTTAAGAACTTGGCCATATTGTCCGGAGTATCGCTTGGATCGATGCTAGTGTCTTCACTCCAGCCTCTCATAAAAATGGCCTTGCGGTCCAGTGTTTCGGTCCACACATTAGCCATGTCGGTTACGTGGATAGTGTACGCCGCCGTGTTTGTATCGAAAGATACCAAGAGAACGGGAATATTGAGTGAAGATTGAAGCGGCAGGGGCCGCCATGACTTGGGTTGGGACATGTCTTAGGTGGAAACAGAGAGATGCTGTTAGACCGTCTGAGCTGCTGTCGGACACGTGGAAATGAGCCGCAGCAGAAGGTATGGTATGAGAACTGAAACACGGGCCAGAGATGAAGAGCGATCCAAAGGAGTGTGTCGCACAGAAAAGTAGAGATAGATGCGTCGAGATTCGGCCAAAGAAACGACACACAGCAGGAAACGGCTGGCTGATCAAATAGTCAATAGACCTGGGCAGGTTCGGAGGATATGCCACTCGAGGCTAGGATAAATTCAATTCCACAATTTCGGCTCGGGCAGCCAGATTGGATGATGACCTGGGGAATATCAAGTCGTACAAGCCATGTGAGTGCTGCTTGCCTGATGAAGGGTGTCTGGGCAGTAACTGCGGCCTAATTGCTAGTGAATTGATCTCACGGCCAAGGACAAAGTGAGTGATAAATTCGTTTCACTACTAGATTGGCGTATCAAGAGAAATATTTGTTTTGTGTGAAATGAAGTGAGATGCGGATGTGTAGCTTGGTGATAAACACGTGAGGTTGACGCGAGCAGGCGTTGGGGCAGGTCGCATCAGGCTACCGCTACTGCCTGCGAAGACAAACAGCCAATCACAGAGCTCCCTACCACAAGGGTGTAGCAACTTTCGAGATAATAAAGAAGTAACATTGCTTGGTGGTTGTTACTTATGAGCTAGGAAGAGGTAGTGAGAATAAAGTTCTTGAGCACTAATTTAGGTAGTAGATACACCACGCGGTGCGGTTTGATGGGAAAAAGAGATCATCAGCAAGATAGTATTGGCGAACTCAAAGTTGCCCATTGTATTATGAGCAAATCACTATAGCCATGAATGAAGTATCTGGTTTAAGTGGTAATATCTCATACTAAGTAAGAGAAATAGCCGTACGAGAATTAAGTATCTACTTCATCAACTTGATTTACATATCAGATACATTATCTGATGGAACCAACCTGATGGTGATGAAGGGATTACCATAGTGCTTTTTTAAACCAAGTGCCTATCTCAAGTTAAATTACCTCAAGGAATTTTTATAAGAAATAGTATAAAAGTTGATTAGTGTTTAAAATTAACTAATAATAAATTATTCAGTAATTACGGTAAATAGAAGACTTTGAGACAGCCAGCTGGGGTGTAATGTAAGTAGCCAATCAGAAAAGCGAGAGGCCACTTAATAAATCAGCTCCGCCCTAGATCTCGTATGGAGGGATCTGAGATCTCATCCGTGTGAGCCTCGATCGCCAGGGACGTCATGACGTACTTCGCATCGGACTCCATGCTTGTCCACCAGCCATGGATTTCATCACCAGGGGCAGCCCCAAGCAAAGATTACTCAGTTCATTTATTGGAAACAAACACGCCAAAGTTTGCCTTGACCTGCACACCTACGTCTGATGTTGCTACTACGACCACACATACGCGCGCTGAATTCAATAAAACCGAGCCAGATACACTTCTTGAAGCCAGCAAGATTCGCAACAATGCCTGCTAAGCGATCTAAACGCGAGTCTTCTTCGCCTTCGGATCGCGGCTCCAAGAAGGCAAAGACGTCCAATACACACGGCTCCAGCTCATCAGATGCTTTGCGCCAACCACATCACAAAGCTCAAGAAGCAGAGGAGAATGGGATAGCAATTCGCAAGTTCTACCCACCTGAGATGAGCAACGCGCGCGCGCGTGCCTACAACAATGACGAGCTTCCCCGGCCAATCGAGACTCTTCTTAGTGCTCTTGAGGATACGGCGCAGGAGCGCAAAAGCGTCGACGTCAAGAAAGCTGTTGTTCATTGGTTCAAGATGGACTTGCGGATATCTGACAACAAGGCATTGGCTTTGGCCAGCGATAAGGCGAAGGATGCAGGAGTACCTCTAATCGCAATATACATCATAAGTCCCCAAGACTACGAGGCTCACTTAAGATCGCCGGCACGGATCGATTTTATGCTGCGGACGCTGGCCGTCATCAAGAAAGATCTTGCAGGCCTCGATATTCCTCTTTACGTGGAGACTGTTGAGAAGAGGAAGCAGGTTCCGGATCGTATCCTGGAGCTTATGGACACATGGGGCGCGAGCCACTTGTATGCCAATATGGAATATGAAGTTGACGAGCTCAGGCGCGAAGGCGCAATGGTCCGGGATTTCGCGGAAAACGGCAAGTCATTCGAAGTCGTCCACGACACATGTATTGTCCCTCCGGGAGAATTGCATACCGGCGCCGGCAAACAGTACGCGGTCTACACTCCTTGGTATCGTTCATGGGTTGCCCACATCCACGAGAATCTCGATCTTCTGGAACTTTTCGAGCCGCCAGAACGAAACCCGAGCAGTGCCCGCAAGGACTTCAAGGACCTGTTCGATGCCGAGATTCCCGACCCGCCCAAGACCAAACGGCTCGGCAACGAAGAACAGAAGCGACTGCACTCGCTCTGGCCATGCGGGGAGCATGAGGCCAAGAAGCGGCTAGACAAATTCTGTGAAGAAATGATAGGAAATTATGACAAGAAGAGAAATATCCCGGCAGATGCGGGTACGTCCTCTTTATCGGTTCACCTGGCGTCTGGGACAATCAGCGCAAGGACCTGTGTCCGAACTGCGCGCGATAGGAATAAGACGAAGAAGCTGAATGGGGGCAATGAGGGTACCCAGACTTGGATCAGCGAGGTTGCATGGCGCGACTTCTACAAACATGTCCTTGTGCACTGGCCCTATATTTGGTAAGTAAAGATGTCCCCTTAAAGACTTACACATCTAATGCTAGACGTACAGCATGAACAAGCCTTTCAAACCCGAATACTCCAACATCTCATGGTCATACGACAACGAACACTTTAACGCTTGGTGTGAGGGCCGAACTGGCTTCCCCATTGTCGATGCAGCTATGCGACAATTGAATCACATGGCATATATGCACAATCGTTGCCGCATGATCGTCGCTTCATTCCTAGCTAAGGACCTCTTGCTTGACTGGTAAGTCGAATGTGTTCCCCAATCCAGACCCCTCCCACTAACTATTACTTCAGGAGAAAGGGTGAGAGGTACTTTATGGAGCATCTAGTTGATGGCGACTTTGCTTCAAACAACGGCGGCTGGGGCTTTAGCGCAAGCGTTGGTGTTGATCCTCAGCCATATTTCCGTATCTTCAACCCCTTATTACAGAGCGAGAAGTTTGACCCTGACGGTGACTACATCCGCAAATGGGTTCCGGAGCTCAGGGACCTTGATAGCAAGGCAATACACGACCCATACAACCGAGGTGCCGGCCCCAAGGCGAAGAAGAACGGATACCCGCAGCCCATTGTCACGCACAAGGATTGTCGAGACCAGGCATTGGCGGCATATAAAGAAGGACTTCAAAGCGGCGATATGTAGGATCCAAATACCTAGATATACCCCTAATTCTTGATAGGTTTTCTATTAACTCCGTGAAAGTAACTATTAAAAAAGCAATAGGACTAAAAAAATATATGAAAGCGTAATAAAGGCCGCCTTCGATTTTGTCCAAGCTTGGGACTGTGTACTCCTTGTCATTACTTGTCACTCAAGAGGCTAACCTCTTGTTAGCAGCATGGTCAAAGGCCCGTTGAAGACAGTGGAAACGAAGGCTTTATCCTGTTTCATATACACATGGTTAAGAGATGGCTGGTACTCAACATTTCTCCCTATCATCTATACTTGGTGTCGTTGAGAATATATATAACCAGCCCCATCGATGAATGAAAATGCGGCTAATCATATGAAATCCGGACAGAGAATACATGGCAGGAGAAATGCAATAAATCTCATCATACTATTCGCCATTGTCAATGGAGGTCAAGAGGCTCAATAATCGAGTTCGTTTCATCGGCAGGTAGAGAGAGGAGCTCAAAGTCACAAATATGAAAATTGCATGTTAGACCCGTATCTGTACCATAGCAAACGACTTGAACGCCACGGCTTTTTCAAGGCCTAGTTGTCAATCTGCGGCACGGAGACTATCAAAGTAGCCCCAGAATCCTCGGAGTGGGTTGACTTGTAAGGTCTGTCCGAGGAGACTTCGCCAGCCGTATCGGTGCATCGCATGCCAGTTCATCACATCTTCAAACACGTATTCGGGGATATCGTAATGTTGTCTCAAAATCGAGCCGAACGCCTCGAAGTGGATTTGCTAGATGCAGCCAACCCTAGTTCTTTCACCCATTGCCTTCGTGCCCGAACCCAAAACCCTGTGGCCCATTCGTGTCAGAATCCCATTCCGAGGAATCTCAGGACCAGCTGTCGAGTACTTTTTTTCCACGCTTTGTTCGTTTATCGCTGGCCGCTCCAGACGCTCTTGAGGAGACCGTCGCGCTGGGCAAGTCGGTTCAGGGAGTCGTCGCTCTCGCCCATGGCGCGGACGAAGCCGCAGAGGGCGTAGACGTGGTTCTCGCCCTGGATGGCACGGCCGTTCTCGTCAACCTTGGCGATGGAGATCTGAACAGAACCGTGGTCCTTGGCCTTGATGATGCGGTTGGTGGCGCTGCACTTGCGGGGGACGTAACTGGCGATGCAGTATCAGTATTTAATTGTTCCTTCGCGTCCAGAACCAAGATTCATGGTGAGCTCTTACAGGTCCACAATCTCGCCGCGGTCGTTCTCCATTTTGGCTGATTTGAGGAGGGGTGGTTTTGGGTGGTTTTTGAGTGGTTGTGTCGGCGGGAGGTGAGGTCGTCGCAAAGTGGGAGAAGGAGCAATCGTTTAAGGTGAATTTCACTTTTGTGGTGTGGGGCCTTGAAGACCCGGCCCTACAGAGGAAGGCCCGTTTCTCGGTTAGTGGGGCGGCTGGTCACGTTTTTGCTCACGTGCAGCATCACGTGGACTCGCGCTACCATCGCGAAGTGACGACTCGTTGGATTTTTGGCGTACCCCTTGCCTTAAGGCGAACCATTTCAGACCGAAGGTAAGGCGTTCTCGGACCATGACCCCGCCATTCTCGGTCTTCAGCGTCTTTCAACCTCGACATCATTCTGCTACGAACAAAGGGCCTGAGATGCGCTTTGCGCACTCGGTCCGTAACATTGAACACTATGGTATCCTCTGATGTGTGTAGGTCGTCGCCACTGGGAGACACACGACGCCAGCCATTCCACGTTGGATCTTCATCCCCTGATCTGCCGTCACTACACGATGTTCTATCTCGAAACCAACCTCCGACTGAAATACGCGGCAGGGCCGCACCAACTACGGCAGATGCACCGCATAGCTTCGTTTCCGCGCGTCATCTCTGCTCGTCTATAAAACCGACTCCAGAGGTCGCATCAGCGTCATCGGCTGGAATGCCGTCGATCGTTTCAAAGCCAAGTGCATCTTCTGTTCTTGCAGCAAACATCTCCACAGATGGGGGGTTTGTGACTGGCGACTCTACGCCTATGCAAGGGCGTGAAGAGGATATAGTGGTTGTGAAAATCACTGGGAAGTCCAGGAAGCCTCGCCAGCCGAAAGTGTTAAAGACAGCTGAACAAAAACGGGCTAGGCCAAAGCCAGTAACTACCAGAGTGCACAACAGGATAACTGCTACAGACCTCTCTCCCAATGATGATGGTGCTGATGGTGATGATGCTGGCAATACTGAGAAAAAGCCAGCAACGTCCAAGGCGTCGAAGCCGAAAAGGAAAAAGACCGGTACTATGAGTAACCACTTTCCTCCAGCTGACAAGCCTGAGGTGCCTGAAAAACCAATGAAGGATGATGTGAATGAGCCTCTTCATTTAGAACAAGCACCTGCACGCAGGCTAGATTGGACCCCGCCAGCTCAGAAAACTATTCTCAACCTTGATTCAGACTCGTCTGCTTTCAAACAGTTGGCTTCGTCTGAGGCTGGCCAGTCAGGGCCTATCTTCAAAAATATTGTCGAGGGCTTTGCTTGCTTGGAAGAATCATCAGAAGTAGCACCTCGGACCATAGCGAATACTTCAGACGAGGACTCGAGTTTTCTCAAGAAGCGAAAACGTATCGAACTTTTAGCGACGAAGGGAACAAATTCAGAAGTAGCTGCGCCGGAAAAGTCGCCCACGAAGAAGCCTCCCAAAAAGAAGAAACCTAGAACCATCACGGAGCTTGCAACGGCCGCGTACAGAGTACCTAGTCAGCCTGATCCAGAGCCGCCAACTGCTTCTATCCTGGACCATTTTCAGACTACTAGCGACAAGGTCAGCTCTGCGGCTGACGAACAACCGCAGAAGAGCAAGGGAAAGGGAACCCAACGACGGAAAGCAACGAAGCCCTCCAAAAAGAAGGAACCACTCAAGCCTCTATTGTTATCGCCTGGTACAGCCTTGGCTCAGGTCACTCATCAAGATTTTGTATTTGGAACTTCTAGCCAGTTGGCTAGGGAAGAATCGCCAACGGTTTTGAGAGATCTTCAAGCTGCTTTGAGACAGTCGAACGAGAATGATAACTTGGATTTGGCCATTACAAGCAATAGCGATGCTGCTGGATCACCGGAACAACGAAGCAATCTTTGGAATGCAGCGGCTCGGGATGCTGAGGGAGACCTTTTTGATGTGGAAGTCATCAACCTCACGGAGGATACGACACTTTTGGAGGATGGCGATCATACCGATCCATTTGGATATCACATAGTTGAAGATCCGTCTGTTGTCTTTGTGGGAGAGCATGTTTCAGATAACAAGGATCCGATCGTCACCTTGGCAGACACCATGCACTTGCCGGGCGAAACGGTCGCCCAAGCCACGGATGCCGGTTCTCCTTTCTTCTCTGATAGCAACCTCTCGACCAACGCAAATATTATAGACTCAGTTCCTGAACAGACTGAAGTTGACCAGGAGAATGTGGCGCCCCTGACGAACGAGTTTGAGAATGAACCTGATCTTCCACCACTGCCACCACGGCCAAATTATGAGGGTTATTCGGACATTCGTCTTACAAGAGAAATAAAACAATTCGGCTTCAAGCCTATCAAGAGAAGAAGCGCGATGATTGCTCTGCTTGACCAGTGTTGGCAGAGCAAGGCTCGCGTAGGTCAGGTAGGCTTCCACACCAGCACGAACTCGCCTGCCGCTTCCAAATCTACAAAAACAAACCCCTCGACGTCAACTGAAGGGCCCCAAAAGAGACCCCCAGGGCGGCCGCGAAAGAAGAGCCCTAGCGCTTTGGAGCCTCAGGAACCGCCCCCTTCCGCTCAACCCCCAGAAACCCCGAAGAGACCTCGTGGCCGGCCCAGGAAGGACAGCATCAGTTCATCGCCAAGCATAGCTTCTCCTTCAAAAGTAAAAGCAGCCTCGCCATCAAAGCGAGCTTCAGCGTCACCTCGGCGCAGGAAAACTGCGAACAAGCCTATCATTGAAATCCCTGACTCTGAGGATATGGAAAGCGACTTCGCTTCTTCGCCTGGTTCTATTGCTGAACAAATGTTTTCCTCACCACCACAATTGGACCTGTCTCTCTCGACCAATGATGATACAGAGCTCACGGGAACCCAGAATGATAAAGAGACAGCTTTGTTTGAGCATATCACCAAGGCTGTCAAATCAGCTCCCCGTACTACCGACCCGCAGCAGCCGTCATGGCATGAAAAAATACTCATCTATGACCCGGTTGTACTAGAAGACCTTGCCGCATGGCTCAACACCGGCGAGCTCAGTCGCGTGGGTTACGACGGAGAGGTGAACCCGAACGACGTAAAAAAATGGTGCGAATCCAAGAGTATATGCTGCTTATGGCGAGTTAATCTTCGCGGCAAAGAACGGAAACGATTTTAATAGCATGCGATGACGAGCGCGGCGTTCTTTTTCCTCCCATTTTTCGATCGTTCTAGACTACAACGACATTTACATAGCACGAACCTATATTCTTAACGCGCACATTAACATATCGTCCACCCCGACACATCTTGTTATTGGAATATGGTAGAACGGTACCTGCGACACAGACTTAACGAGAACGAATTCAATGCTCTTACAGCAACAATGATAGCATGTATTTAGAAATAAGCAACGGGCCCGGCCCTACAAACCAGCCATTCCACGAGTATACTCCTCTTGCTTTGCGTCACATTTGCGCCTGCGCGGGTATCAATCCCTCTCCTCGGTCGCGACCGGGACCCCCACCAGCCTGGCTTGTCCCAGATCATTTGTTCGTCGATCCCTGCTCGGCCCATACATCAGGCAACTCAGTTGTGTCCATCCAAATCTTGATGCTCCTGCTTATGTTAACGCTCCGAGGATAATTACCCAGACATGGCATCACCTACTCAGGTTGCGCGTCAGACATGATGATGCCTTGATAGTTTTAGGATTTCAATCCTGATGATAAAGAGTTGTTGGGAGCTGGTATGTTGTCTGCTTCTGGTAGAAGCACCCGTGAACGTTGTTATTGGTGTTGAAAAATTGTCTTGGGTTGACAGACCTAGCACTCGCTTTTATATTTCGAACCCAGCGGACCATCCTTCCTTGTTGCGGAACGATATCCCTATGATCCGTCTTCGACAGTTCGATCATCAGCTATGCCTTCTGGACACCAATGATATCACACCACATCAGTTGCGGCTCTGCTCTTGCTGCAGACCACACCATCACGCAAGACGCTGTTGTATTCTGTCTATGCTGTCGAGACAGTATGCCACTCTCTTCATCGGTTCCGGTCATGGATGATGCAATTGACGTGCCAATGGTGACCCTCGGAACTCATTTGCGCCGTTGAAAGTCCCAATCTGGGGCACATGTACTGGTTGTGTGGTTGGCGCATAACAGCTAGGATCCTTATCGGAAGAGGGATACGACCTAGACAGCTAGCTTGTTGGCTTTCCTCCGTCCCATGACCTTGGACAAGTAGTGGTTGCATATTTCTCACAAGGTTGGCCTTAGAGCAGATCATGACAGCTCACCGGACAGAATACTGCAGCTAGAATTCTTGGTGTACGGGGTCTGTCCTGGAGCATACCGGAACCAGTGAAACCACGGAACAGATCTATCCTTGTGGTTCCATTCGCCTGCTATGCTGTCGATTACATAGCTCAGGGAGCACTTATCATGCTTGCAAGATTTGCTTGCGTATTTGCATCATGCATCTATGGTCATGCCTCAGCAACCCCGCCAATGGTTCGGTTAACCATTTTGGAACCATGGCTTTTTGACATGCATGAGGGATCCTACATCAACCATCCGCTCTGTCACTTCAGCCGGCGAATCAAGATCTTTTCACAGCTTGGCAATAAAACGGCCTGGTCGGGCAATTTGGCCTCTCTGGTCCGATCATAGTCTTGCCACAGTTGTACAATATATTGTTTTTGTTAACGCAGTACCTATCTATAGGAGGCTGTAAGAAAGATACGTTAATATCCCACTCTTTTATAACATATTCAATAAAATTTTATACATTGTCTAATAAGTAAGGACTTCTTTTTATACTGTATTTCTGATGGTTTGTACGGAATACAAAATAAGTTAAATACTTTCGTTACTAGCACTACCCAAGGTAACTTGCGGCTCTGTTTCGAACTCGTCCGTCACCTTTCGAGTGGAACCCAAGACCTCAC
The DNA here is from genome assembly GCA_013623665.1 of Fusarium sublunatum. Classification (NCBI taxonomy): domain Eukaryota; kingdom Fungi; phylum Ascomycota; class Sordariomycetes; order Hypocreales; family Nectriaceae; genus Fusarium; species Fusarium sublunatum. The sequence goes on from JABFFF010000041.1 coordinate 213,571, forward strand.
GCCAAATTCAGCAAGTTGAACCGTGGTTCAGTATGCGCCATAAACTCATACTTGTCAGCCCCTCACTGGTGGAATGCTGATCAAGTAGGGATTCCCAGCTCACGAGTGACTCCGGGTTGTTGGTCTTTCGTGCTGCGTGATTGATCGAGGAGCACGATTACAAAAGAAACCGTCAGAGCGTTGAAGCTTGCATAGTAGGTAGGTGTGAGCGTGCTTCAAACGGGCATGGTTACCGAGGTGCGTTAGCCTTGAGAGCTAAAGCGACCTGATGCGGCCATGACCTGGGCCAATATCGTGGTGCCAACACAGGAGTCGTCGAGTCTAATGAGCCACATTCGTTCTACCATGGACTCGCCGGTTTAGATGCGGCCTCTAACGCTCGAGATGCCGTGTTTGACTCGCCGTCCGCCCGGGACTTGGTGGGGCCGGCCGGGATTGGGTGATCAATGAACACTTGCAAAGGGTCTAACAAGAATCCGGATCTCTACCGAAACTGACATGCATATCTGTAGACTAATTGTTAGTTAACTTGATTAAAATTATATCGTAAAATACCGTAAAGCTTATATAATTAAGAAGAGATTATTAATAGAGTCACTTAATTTTAAGAGGACTTTTTAGCGTAGTATAAGAACTGTGGCCTCTTTCTAAGAGTCCAGATTCGTATTGGACCTGGTGGTCAATGAGGTTCTAGGGGTAATTCGTTTCAGGACTGGCTGGAACGAGGTCATCTCAGTTGGTATCGGGATCATCGAACGATCAACTGGTGGCAAGGGCAAAGCTCGCCTGAAACACAAGGACTCAATGGTTGGACGCACTCCGTTCACGCTCCGCGGGTTCGATATCTCTACTTCCGTGGGCAGGATTGATGCGCATATTCACGGCCTTTAACCCTACCAATCGGAGCTCTCAATTGGCGTTACATCCCGTCTAAGCGGGAGTGTCAAGTGATACAAAACTCTGGATCCCGCTACAGTGACGTTGAAAAGACGATCTCAATTTGTGAAAGACGATAGCTGCAGGGCAGTTGAGTTGTGATACATCGGAAAACGCTCATGCACTACGGAAGTAGAATTGTTTCGAGAAGGCTTCTGCAAGACGAAATGCCGGCGTTGGGAGGCCCGTGATACATGAGGCCCGCCATGTGATTTTGATAAGCTTGGTTCGCTACATGAATGTCAAATATTTTGGCAGGCTTGGTGACTTACTTGAGTAGGTTGTAACCTAGGCAAAGAGGGTTCAGAGAATCCGAGTAGTATGAGGAGTTGCTTCAATATAAAGTCATCGCGGGATTGCATGTGAAGGAAAGCAAACCTACCACTCTGCGGCGGTCCGGCCCAGTAATTGGGGCTACTACAGTACAGTGACAGTTGGCCAGCTGGGAATACCCAGCCAGTCATGATCACACCCAGCATCAAGAGGTACCGATCCTGATATATGACCCCAGTCGGAAGCTTCGGAATCCGGTATTACAGCAGATTTGGCACCACAGTTGTTTGTCCAGGACGATGAATTATGCTTATCCGGCTAAGAGCGAGTCCAATCCGTGGCTCAAGTAGAAAACCTGTTGATCCTTTGATGGCAGCTTGAGTTTGCTCGACTAGTATGAGACTTGGCAAAATAGAGTTAGTGCTGACCTTAGATCTAACTCGTGAGAGGAGGAGAAACGCGGCCGACTTAGGTCCCCTTCTACAGCCGGTGAGATGAGATAGAGCGGACGTTAAATTCTTCCTATTCCTAGGCCTAGGCCTAACCCACCGTCCCCCGCGATTTTAGTGCCTGGGCGCTGCTAGCTGAATCGTCTGTTTGTACTTGACTGGTGCCAAGACAGGGCAGGCACCCGGGCAGGGATCGTCAATACGGCGGCCACCTCCCTCTCCACAACCCAACCCTACTACCAACTAACTTCTCCCGTATCCTACCTATCCTCTCGTCCTGTGTTCCACGGCCTCAGCCTTTTCAGCCTCCTAATCTTCCTTCGCTTCACGACAGGCAGTCTCGTGCATGCTTAGACTTGCACGTCAACTCGCAGGCGAGCCTGCGTCACCGCGGACAGCCTTGGGCGCATCCCTTGATTTCTAATTCCGTGGAGACAGACCCCTTAGCCGATCGACCCCACGTACCTATTTCGCGAGCACTCTCGTTGTCGTTGTCGCCTCCGGCCAACGTGACACGACTATGTCCAGCTTCATGGAGGGTCTCTCCCTCGGATACGGCTTCAAAAACGTATTCGAGGGGCTTGACCCTGCGCAACAATCCACCACGTCGCCGTCATCCAGCACGCAGCAAGATGCTTCGGCTCGCCCCCATCCGATCGCTTCTCACGGCAACGTTACTGTCTATCAGACAACCGGTCCCGACGCCCATACGAGCCCAATCCAGCAACCCGGGAGCACCACTCCCGCCTTGAACCCGCGATCATGCGTAACCTGTCGTCGCCGCAAAGTTCGCTGCGATAAGCAGATGCCATGTTCCAACTGCCGTCGGGCACAGATCCCTTGCGTCTTCCCCGCCCCGGGTCGCGCACCACGACAACCGCGCCGGAAGGATCCCAACGCGCCTCCCAAGAACTCGAGCGTGCGCGAGCTTGAGCTGATGAAGAGGCTTAGAAAGCTGGAGGGCATTGTTGAAGAATTAAGTGGTCAGATTGAAGTCGAGTCTGGGGGTAAAGGTCCCTCATCAAACAGCTCACCCGAGGCTGTGCAAACAGCGCAAACCTCGTCGTTTGAAACGCCTGCCTCTAATCCTCATCGACAACTATCCAACGCGTCATCTCATACTGGCAATATGGGACGGATTGGCGAGAGCCCACAAGGCAGCGACGTTGCAAGCGACCAGAGTGACGCTACTCGCAGGCATATGCACCAGAAGTTTGGACAGTTGGTGCTAAACGACCAAAATGGAACCCGGAGATATGTTAGCAACGGTCTGTGGGTGAAGATGAATGAGGAGGTTTGTCTATCCGCTCGTGTTCTTGATAGCATGGCTGACTTGGAATCCAGCTCGACTCAATACGAGAAGAAACACAAAAACTCACTGACGAGGATTTTGAGGAATCTGAATATGAAGAGACCCCAGACAACTCTCCTGCAGCCACAGTCTCAACGACCCACCACGCCTTCATCTTTGGATATCGCTCCGCCGATGTGAATCTGGACAAATGCCGGCCACTGCCTTCACACATCCCGTTCCTGTGGTCTGTATATCAGGAGAACGTGGAGCCACTGATCAAAGTGCTGCACATACCAACAATGGATCATGTCTTTCGCGATGCGAGAAAAAACCAACCTCTCTCTCCCAGTAACGAAGCACTCACTTGGGCAATATACTACGGTGCCATCACGTCTCTGGAGCCTGAAGAGGTATGACGCCTAGTTACAGCGTTGATTTTTCATGATACTGACTGTCCACACGCAGGTTCGAGCCAATCTTGGAGTTAATAAAGATGATGTTCTTGCGCAGTACCGTTTCGCAGCCGAACAAGCCCTTGCCAAGGCCAACTTTCTCAACGCATCAGACACTACGATTATCCAGGCTTTTGTCATCTTCCTTCTTGTGGTCAAACGCCATGATGATAGTCGCTTCTGTTGGTCGCTGACAGGCTTGGCAACTCACATGGCCCAGGGTATGGGTCTCCATCGTGATGGGTCACAATTCGGATTAAGCCCCTTTGAGACGGAGATGCGAAGACGTCTCTGGTGGGCAATACTCCTATTGGATCTTCGCGGCGCTGATGAGAGGGGCACAGATCTTATCATTCAAGATCAGGCTTATGACACACAGATGCCAAGCAACATCAACGACATAGATATCAGCCCCGACACAGTTGAAATGCCTGAACCAAGGGAGGGACCTTCCGATTGTGCGGTGGCACTCATTCGCCATGAGATTGCAGGTTTTGGTAGACGTCTTTTCCGAATCGGTTCTGCGTCGGTACCTTTGCCTTCCAAGGGGACGCAGTTCGAAAACACCAGTCTCGCAGAGCGGGAGCGCATGATCGTCGACGTATACAATAGGGTCGAGCACAAATTCCTGAAGCATTTCACGGGTGATATTGACCCATTGTACTGGACGGGAGCTACGATCGCTCGCATGATAATGGCAAAGATGTGCATCGTCATCTATCAAACGGTGCTCTTTCCGGGCTCTGAAGGCGAGGGTGAGCTTCCGGAAGAGGCGAGAGAGCGTGTATACGTGGCGACGATCGAGGTTATCGAGTACAACCACATCATGAACACGGATCCGAGATGCAAGCAGTTTAGGTGGCTATTCCAAACCTACACAAATTGGCAAGCTATGGCGTACTTCCTCGTGGAAACATGTCGTCGGCCGTGGACTCCCCTTGTTGAGCGTGGATGGCAGGCTCTCAACGCTTGCGAAGGCAATCCTGTCGGGCATGTGCGCTCCGCCGACAGGTATCAAACTGTTATACTGCCCATAAGGAAACTTTTCTTCAGAGCTAACAAGCACCGAATTACCGAGATTGCTCGTCTTCGCGGTAATCCCGAAGAAGCACGCCGGCTAGAACTCGACGAGCGAATGAATCCCAGACTGGCCTGGTTCCTGAAAGAAGCGGACGGCGCGGTTTACAAGATGGAGGATATCAGAGAGAAATGGAGATCTATGGTGGGATGTGATGCGAGCAACATGCCAGTGTCTACACCAGCCGAGCTGAGCCCTGTAGCACCACCACCGATACTCCAGCCGGTGCAGCCACCGCCTCAACCCCGTCCCCGAACGCCGGCAGCCAGCGAGGTGCCAGCGAGCATTGACCTCTCTGAGACAACAATGGGCTTCATGAACGAAATAATATCACAAGATTCGAACATCAATATGGCGACTTTTTGGCCGTTGAACGACGTTGGCACGGCTGAGATCAAGGCACACGCCATGAATGCGACTGCTGTCCCATTACCGCAGCACCAGGGCAATATTGGGCAACAATATTCTCAGCAGCCCATGCACATACATAAAGACGATAATCCTCCTCCCTACTACTGGACTGGTCCATTCACGTCCATGAACACGGGCTTCGACGGCGCAATTGTTGATGACATTGACATGCTTGCAGAGGATTTCAACTGGCATGATTGGAATCAGAACATCCGCAATATGGAGATGCAGGACCCAACAAAACGATGGTGATGTGATCAGGCCTATGTCGGTGGATGAAGCTGGATGACAAACGGTTGGGTGAGAGCAACTGCGCCTGTGTGATACCCCAAGGATGTTTGAATGAGGCGGCTTTATGAATTTTAGATGATCTTTTACTCGGGACAAAGCAATTTGGCTGAGGTGTTGGCCTGGTTTGTTTTATTTATCATGCATCTGGGAGACCTGGATATCAGTACAGCTTTTTGCACATGCATAGTTACTTGTCTATTTATTCTATTGAAATCTAGAGCTCATAATTTACCATCATTGGCTTTGCTCTTCTCTTCCTCCAAAACTCTTCTCTTCTCCGGACTTCGACATTTGTCGGTCCACCTTTACCAAAGTTGACAAGCACCACATGTTCCCAATCACCTCCTCTATCCGAGCCCTTGAGCTCTGGTCCAGGTTTGTCCAGCCCCAGAACAATTCTCTTGTCGTCTTTTCTGATAAATAGATTGTGTGGACTCATGACCTTGTCAGCCCACGGGATCATGGCCGTCTTGTGAGCCTTGCCATTTTCTGTCTCCGCCGCAGGCACACGCTCCAGAAAGGACAGGAGCTTTTCCCGCTCGGCGGCGATCTGCAGGGGTCCTCCTGATGGGTTTTGCAAGATGTTGGCGACAAGGGTGAGGAGATAGGCCTGTGGAGGGAAGAGGATGATGCTGTTTGTGGCGGCGCGGGAGATGAACGACTGCGCTGGGGCGAAGAGAGCGGCAGTGTGCTCGATGCCGTTGTCTGGTGTGGCTACATGCATCTCAGAAGGCATATCGCTGCGTGACTGAGGGAGCATGTATAGATACATTTGTGTCGTAAAGCGCTTGGCGTTGGTAGCTGGTGTGATCCAGCGCGTAAAAGGGATAAGACCATCTATAAGTGTCAATAATTGCTTCGGCCTCTGAACATCGTCTTATGCTCACCCAGATCTGGCTCAGCGCCCACTGATCTCAACCAATCCAGAAACTTGACTTGGTTCCCGTGGATCAACTTCCTCGCTGCATCTCTATCCTTGGCAGTCAAGTTGATCAGCTCAGCATTCTTCTTGGCCAGCAAGATCCCCGTCTCTTCAAAGGTCTCTCTGATGGCGCCTATCCTGTACGCTAGGCCATCTCGATGCCTCTCTGGCGAGTCCACGGGGGGTATGGCACCGTCATGGTAAGGATCTAGATTCCCACCAGGAAAGACATGCGCTGAGGCGAAGGAGGTGGACGTGTGTACGCGGTGAAGAAGTAGCACGTCATTAACGGGAGACACGAGAAGGACTGAGGAGCTGGGGCGTGGCTCCGAGGGGGGAGGTTTCGCTGTTGAGGATGCGTTGCGAGAAGTCATTAGTAGTCGAGGGATGAAGCTATTCTTATATACGGCTGAGCTGGTCTTATGAAGAAAGTGTCGCGATGAACAGCGTCCAACAGAATAGAGTAGAAAAGACATGAGTAGCAACTAGGGCGACACATGTACGACCATGTGCAGGGGAATTGTTTGAGGGGCATGTGAAGACTTATCCTTATTCAGTCGGCCATGGGTAGAGTGCGGTCCAAAGTGACGTCGAGCCGAGGTCCCGCTTTGCGATGGGCATCGGCTCCGAGACTGGCCCGGACGCGGGGTGCGGCCGACCTAAGGTAGCACGGAGTTGGTTGTGTCTATCTAATTCTATGTGAATTGAATTTACACGAAGTGTACCGAATGTGGGAATGGAATGCAGTGATTTGCCCTGAGACAGATGCAACAGTTACATTTAATATCCGGAATTGAATGGAAATATTTCCTAATCGAGGGGCCAGTAACAATCTTACTTCAATATTGCAACTCGGTCTCATCATAGACTGCATGATTGACAGAGTAATTTAAGAATCAGGTCCGGCTACTAAGATTGTTCGATACTAATAAACAATTTTTTTTTTTAACAAGAGAAGTTTCGAGGGAAGCCTGCCCTTATTAAATCTTTGAATAGATGTTCTTTATAGGGTAGGCTGATCACACGATCACAGACAACAACAGCAATAACCATTAGCCAGCGTACTAAGCGCAGGCATTTGGTCATAATTCTGACGTAGTATTTCTACAGTTAGACGGGGGTACCAAAACAGAGTAATGCCTGCCTCTTATACAACCAAGCATCACAAGATAGGTAGACACAATGGGAACAACAGCAAAAAAAGATAGCACTTCTCAATCATGATATAGTATAGGAACAGCCCGATGCGGGGGTCGAACCCGCAACCTTGAGATCGCGTACTCATAAGAGTCTCACGCTCTACCGATTGAGCTAACCGGGCGTGCTTCGCCCGGGCATCTGGCCCGTATGCGTGTGTTGGAGACGAGGCTGAAAATCCAATCTATAAAGAGAAAGCTGTGTGAGGAGAGGTTGAGAGATGATTGGGTATTGTGCGTTGTGGTTCGCTGGGGCTTTTGAGTTAAGGGCTCCACCGGAAATAGCACCGGACCTAGGTGCTCAGATTGGAGATTTTTGGCGAGATACGTACCGCGGGCAGCTCGAGTCACGTGCCGGAATCCCACCTTGCTCGTCTAGGGTTTCTCCCCCACGAAAACAATTTCGCCTGAAAACTGGAAGCTACTGTTTGTTCACGGCATCTCGAGACCCGGCACGACATCTTTCACGAAGTAACGCCACACTAACCCTTCAGACACAATGGCCAAGATCTCGTAAGTCTCTTCCTCTGAGGCCTCGCTCTCGCTGTCGCTTCGAATCATCTCTGCCAAATCTTTTTTTTCTTCGACCGCGCGAAGAGACCGTCCATGTGCAAGAGTTGGAAAGAAAATCTCGGTGATGGTTTGGCGGGGGAGACGTCGAGACGATCGGTGCACGCACGCACACAACGAAAAAAAAAAAAAACTACACCAGATTGTTGAGCGCAACAAGACATCACCGCCTCGACCGGTGACGACAACATTCATGGCCTTGTGCCTTGAATTTTCCCGCTCGATCTCGACACCAGCCGGTTGATATACCCACCGAGCATAGACAGCATTCGAAAGAGAGATTCTGGCAGAGAGATTCGAAGACCAAGCGAGAGCCAGAAGCAGACTCCAAGAAAGCAGCAGACTAACAATGTCCTCTACAGCCGTGGTGCCCCTGGTGGCAAGCTCAAGATGACTCTGGGTCTCCCAGTGTACGAACCCTCCCACCCTGCAGTGCTCTTTCTCAGTCCAGAAAACTGACTCTCAACCTCTAGTGGTGCCGTCATGAACTGCGCCGACAACTCTGGTGCCCGAAACCTCTACATCATCGCCGTCAAGGGTATCGGTGCCCGCCTGAACCGATTGCCCGCCGGTGGTGTCGGTGACATGGTCATGGCCACCGTCAAGAAGGGAAAGCCCGAGCTGCGAAAGAAGGTCCACCCCGCCGTCATCGTCCGACAGTCCAAGCCCTGGAAGCGATTCGACGGTGTCTTCCTGTACTTTGAGGACAACGCTGGTGTGGTATGTTTCTACTGGTTACCTGGGCCTTGAAGAGCAAGGTCAAGGCTTGGGCGTAGAATAGTTGGCTAACATGGGATCTCGCAGATCGTCAACCCCAAGGGTGAGATGAAGGGCTCTGCCATTACCGGCCCCGTCGGTAAGGAGGCTGCTGAGCTGTGGCCCGTAAGTTTCAACCGTCTAACCACTCCATAACCAAACACTAACACCATGCCCAGCGTATTGCCAGCAACTCCGGTGTCGTCATGTAAGGTGCTTGCTTGCAAAAGAGAATCAAGGAAAGACAAAAGGGCGTGCGTGGTGGTTGGGTTTCTGTCCCAAAATGCGATCAGATAGAGGCGCGGTAAAGAAACATTTCCCTCCCCCCC